>CAUYRH010109460.1:0-118839 GCA_963574655.1 Perodicticus potto | reverse complement strand
CTTTAAAAATAAGTTGAAAAATAGGTTGAAAAATAGGAGCTGGAACATATTCTGCTTAGCATAGTATCTCAAGAATGGAAGAAAAAGTATCCAATGTACTCAGCCCTATTATGAAGCTAATTTATAGCTTTCATATGAAGGGTATAACCCAACTATAGCACAAGAAGATGGGGAAAGGGGTAAGGGAGGCGAGGGGAGGGAGGAGGTTGGGGTGGCGGGAGAGTAATTGGTGGGGCCACACCTACGATGCATCTTAGAAGGGTACAGGCGAACCTTACTAAATGCAGAATACAAATGTCTTCATATAATAACAGAAAATGCCATGAAGGCTATGTTAATCAGTTTGATGAAAATAGTTCAGATTGTATATGAAACCAGCACATTGTACTCCTTGATTGCACTATTGTACAATAGTGCATTGTACTCCTTGATTGCACTATTGTACACAGCTATGATTTAATAATAAAGACAATAAAAAATAAAAATAAATAAATTTTGAACATTTTAATAATTCATTATTATATTCTAACATGTTAAGTTTGATAAAAAGATAAAAATATAAAATAAAATAATCACTAAAAAAATAAATTCTGTGTAAAGTTGTATAGCTGGAAAATTATTTTCTTGCATAACCATGGAAATAAGATGTGTGGTATAAGCATTTATGTAATGTGATCTCAACTTTTCAAAAATGCTTGGACGAGTGATAAATTCCATTTTGTTCTCAGTTCTATGCATAAACTGTTGCAAGAGCTTTTAGAGATGCTGCAGTAAAAAAGAAATACAGGAATGTAATCAGATGTAGTGAAGTCATGATGTTACATAAATAGTCATAACACCAACAAAAAATTGAATTCTATCACAGTACATAATTATTTTTGTAACCCTTCAAAAGTCTCATGAGAGGAAAACATTTCAATCATTAGAACCTAAGTCATATTTTAAACTTATAATCAATTTATTTTTTATAATGTAGTCATCTTTTTAATTAAGCAACCAAATCAGGATTTCATTTCTACATTAGAACTGACATGTGATTTAAAGTTCAAGATAAATCAGACTGCAAGAATTGTAACAGATATATTTTTTAAATTGACATTAAAATACTGAGATGACAAAGTGAATGGCATAAGGAGAAAGAACTGGTCTCGGGACCACCTGGAATTAAGATATTACTTTAGTAGTTTAAGTGGGATCCCAGCAGTCAACTCCTCCCTCCCAAGCTCAGAACTTCTATAGAAATGTTTTAAGAGGAATTAGAGGAAGTAATGAAGCATAAGGATGACATTCCATTTATCTCTGTTTAAGTTATTCTAGTCATTTAAATTAAATTTGATTTGTGGTAGCTTTAAACATTTTAGTTTTGCTTAATTAATTGTAAGTAGAAACAAGATTTGTGACAGAACTACTGTGCTTAATAGAGGGATGATATATTTGACCACCAAATTAGAAAGTGACAGTTTTACTTTATTAGTACTTATGTGGTTTTCCTGGGACCTATTTTAACTTTTCAAAATGAAACATAAAAAAAAAATATGGGCCATTTAGCCCTGGGAACAAAATTATAAAAACATGGTTTTAATTTTTTTTTAAGTATATCTCTTTCTATTTCATTAGCTTTTGCCTCGTATCTTAATATCAAGTTTTAAAAACATTGAAATAGCTCTATACTTTTCTGGTTCTCTAAGTGTATTTCAGTCAATAACGCATACATATGCTATTTTTTTAAGATAGCAAATTTCTGTTAAATGGGTCACATTGTTTATAAGTTCCACAATAATGGTGGTGTATTCTATTAGAAAAAACTGAGCACATATGTATTAAAGTATTTTCAGATAAATACACAAAATAGCATATATTACAGTGTCAGAAACTCAGATTGTAACTGCTTTAAATGGCTTGCTATTCTCGAAGTAGAGCCAGGAGGACGTGGAGCAGGAAGAACTCTCATTCACTGCTGGTGGGAATGAAAACTGGTACAGTAACGTTGAAAAATGCCTTAGTTTCTTACAAAACTAAACACATCCGTACCATATGATTCAGTAATTGTGCACCTTATTATCTACCCACAGGATCTGAAGAGTATGTCCACATAAATACTGCACACAGATGTTTATAACAGTGTGATCCGTAATTGGCAAAACTTAAAAGCAACCAAGACATCTTTCCGTAGGTGAATGTATAAGCTGTGGTACAACCAGACGATGGAATATTATTCTGTGCTAAAAGCTAATAGCCATGACAGTACACAAGGAATCTTAAATGCCTGTTACATTTTGCAAAGGCAGACTTGGTGGTGTGAGTAGGTAGGGAAAGAGGACTAGGTAGAGTGTGGAGGATTTTTTAGACCCATGAAACTACTTTGTGTGTGTGTATACATATGTATAAAATATATAGTATACATATTATAAGTGTGTCAACCATTATAGTAAATATATCCATCATTGTAGTAATATGCATATACATGTATACATTATAGCAATATATAAATACATATACGTGTGTCTATATGTATAGTATTTTATATATATGTATTTATATATGTATATATATAGTATTATATATATAATTTATATATATATATATAAAAAACTATAATGGTGGATGAACTTCATTACAAATTTGTCCAAATCCACAGACTGTACAACATCAGTAATGAACCCCCAAAGCTATGAACTCTGGGTAATAATGACATGTAAATATAGATTCACCATTTGTAACAAATTTACCACTCTGGTGGGGATGTTGATAATGGGACAGGCTAAGCATCTGTTGAGGGCAATGATGTATGGAAAATTTCTCTAATGTATGCTCAATTTTTCTGTGTTCTAAGTATGAAATCTATTAAAGAAAAACTGGCTCTATCAGGTCTTACAAAAATTATGTGAGATAAATTTTCTAACCTTCAACTTTCTGTGAGTCTGTACTCCAGCGATAGTGCTACCAATGACTAGGACACAATAATCAAAAATTTTCCAACACTTTTTAATAGTTTAATAAACCGATACCTGGCTAGGAATTGTTAGTTTGTATAGATGATGTTTGTTAAATCTGGCACAATACTAAACATTCATAGGCTTTGTAGAGAGAGCTGAACATCTAGACAGTTATTTGCATAAGATGTTAAGTGTACTGTACTGTTAAAAAAAATAACCTAGTTGCTATGGTAGAGTTGATAGAGAATTGAAAGAAGTTAAAGGGCTATTGAACAACACTGCCAGATCGGGGTTTGTGTGTTTCAAACCTTCTCGAGAGGAGGGAACATTTGGTGCATTGGGGGAATTTTTTTTCTACTTCATTACCAAGTGTTGCTCAGTAATTTATTTAATAGAATACTGTGATGTTATAACTAAACTCATTGAGAATAAAGGATATAAATAATGATTTTATATTAAGAAATGTAACTTTCAAGAAAGCTTATGAATCTCCACCGTTTTATCTATACTTTCCACTCATAGGAAATTACACATAGGATGTCAAATTATCAAAAGATTGTTTGATGAATGCAGAATTACATTAAAAGAAGTTGTTTCTATGTGGACTTTACTGATTTCATCAGCTTTAATAACCTGGATTATCCATCTTCTTTATAAGGAAACACAGGCCTCAAAGTGTACATTATCATCAATTTCTGGGCAATACATGAGTTGGATTGGACAATGTTTTGGTTTGTTTTAGTTTTTTAGTGGCTCCCTAAGTTCAATTTTAAAGTTAAGATTACTTGTGTTATAATTTTTTTCAAAACCATCACCTGACATTTTATCACATAGGAATTAAAAAATGAATTGGTTGCAATTCCTTTCTAACCATGTGGTGTGGGATTTGTAGAGTGGGACACACTGTTCCTAAAGAGATTTTTAGGTATCTTGTTCAACAGTGACCAAAAATTAATAAGTCATATTATTACCAGGAAAGAACACACACATGAAAACAAATGGAACCTCCAATACTTAAGGGCAATAGGGATAGGGCTTAAGTCATTAAAAATAACTAATTAAAGAAATTATGACATATATCTCTGTTCTTAGGGTTTATTATAAATATTATAAGATGTCAGAGATTGAATTTTTATCTTTTTTTTCTCTGCTTTGTTCTTGAATTGTTCACTCCCTCAAAATGTGTCTAAAAAGTTACTTTCCTCGGAGTCCACTATAACTCAAGATACCACCACATTGGTACTTACTATACTCCTCTGTAAATGATTGAAAGAAGAAGGAGGTTTAACTAAGTAAAATTGCACCCTCTGATTTTGCTGTGGATAGGTGAAGGATGAGGAGTAACAAATAGGATTTTTCTGTAGGACTTCTCAGGTCTATGTGTGTTGCTTGGAAATGAGTTGGCAGAGTGTTGGTCCCTACTCTGCATCAAAAGGAGAAACTGCTCTAAACCTTAGCCTCTCCCAAAGGTTTATAGTTGCTTTAATGACTGTTATGTAACGCCCCAGACACAGAGCAAGCAATTACAAGGGACTCCTAGTCACTAGTGGGGTCAGTTTTCCTCCAGTGCAGCATGTCCAGTTGATCCCCTGACCCTTGCAAATGGCCAATTCAATGAAGCCAATATTACCTTGATACCAGAACCAGGAAAAGTCAAAACAGACTAATATCCCTTATGAATGTAGATACAATAAAATTTTATAAAACCTAGTTAGCAGCACATCAAAAAAATACTTAGAGAAGCAAGAATGATTCAACATATGTAATTCTCTAAATATAATTCACCACGTAAGTAGATACAAACACAAAGATCATATTATCCTTTCAATCAATAAAAACCATTTGACAAAAGTCAGCACACTTTCATGATAAAACACTCAACAAAATTGATATAGATGAGACTTTCCCCAAATTTATAAGGCAATATATAAAAAACCTACATATCATGTTGAACAGGGGAAAAACTAAAAGAATTTTTATCTAATACCAGAACCAGATAAGGTTGCCCACTTTTACCACTTTCATACAACATTGTGCTGTAAGTTCTTGCAGAACAATCAGCAAAGGACACAAACCAAGGGGGTCAAATGGGGAAAGAAAAGATCAACAATTGCTCTTTGCTGCCAATATGATCTTCTTTCTAGAAAACCCCAAAGAGTCAACTAAGAGCCTCCTGGAATTGTTAAGTAAATTCATCAAAGTGTTGAGTTACAAAATAACATACACAAATCAGTAGCTTTCACATATGCCAACAACAGTCAAGCTGAGAATCAATTCAAAGACACAGTACCCTTTGCAGCAGCAACAAAGAAAATAAAGTATCCAGGGATATACTTAACAAAGGAGGTGAAAGACCTCTTTAGGGGGAATTCCAAAACACTGAGGAAGGAAATTGCAGAGAATATAAATAGATGGAAAATATGTCATGCTCATAGATAGGCAGAATTGACACTGTTCAAATGGCTATACCACACAAAGTGGTTTCCATTTTCAATACAATTGCGTTAAAATGCCAAAACCATTTTTCAAATTTCTAGAAAAATAATTCTATTTCTTCTCAGCCTTCTGGCTAAGAACAAGTGTAGAAAAATAGTTCTGTGCTTTAAATGGAACTAGAAAAAACTCCAAACAAGCATTACAATCTTACATAAAAACAAAGCATGATGCCTCACTTTACCAGATTTCAAGTTATACTACAAGACTATAAAAATCCAAACAGCATGGTACTGGCATAAAAACAGAGACAAAGACCTATGAATCAGAACTGAGAACCCAGAGTTGAAATTACTCTCATATTCCCATCTGATTTTTGATGAAGCAGATAATAACATATACTGGGGAAAGAATCGCTGTTCAATAAACGGTGCTGGGAAAACTGGATTGCCATATGTAAATAGGATGCAAATAGGATCTGCAACTCTCATGACACGCAAAAATGAACTCACAATGAATAAAAGATTTAAGCCTAAGGCAGAAAACTATTATAAATCTAGAAGAGAATTTTAGAAAAATTCTTCTAGATATCAACCTAGGGAAAGAATTCATAAAGAAGACCCCTAAAGCAAGCACAACAATAACAAAAATAAGTAAATGGGACCTGATTAAATTAAAAAGCTTCTGTACAGTCAAGGACACAATCAAAAGCAGAAATAGACAATTCACAAAATAGGAGAAAATATTCACATGTTATACATTTGATAAAGAACTGATAACCAGAATGTACAAAGAACTCACACAAATCAGCAAGAAACAACCAAACAACCCCATTAAAAAGTTAGCAACAGACATGAACAGAAAATTTTCAGAGGAAGATATACTAATGGCCTATAGACTCATGAAAAAAATTCTTGATCTTTCTAATTATTAGGGAAATGCAACTTAAAACCACAGTGAGGTGTCACCTAACTCCAATGAGAGAGGCTCGTATTAAAAAGTCCCAAAAAACAGATGCTGGTGTGGATGCAGAGAGGAAGGAACTCTTATATACTGTTGCCAGGACTGCAAATGAATACATCCGCTATGAAAATTGCGTGGAGATCCCTCAAAGCCTTACCATTTGATCCAGTAATCCCACTGCTGGGTACATACCCAGAGGAAAAATAATCATTTTATGAAAAGGACACCTGCACTCAAATGTTTATAGCAGCACAATTCACAATCACAAAGACGTGGAAACAACCCACCTGCCCACCAGTGCAGGAATAGATCAATAAACTGTGGTATATGTATACCACAGAGTACTATTACCCCATTTTTAAGAAATGGTAATCTGGTATATTTTGTGACAACCTGGATGGAACTGGAAACCATCTTCTAAGTGAAACATGACAAGAATGTCAAATTGGAACTGATGAATACGTAAGTACACATGTGGAAGTAAATCTCAAGAGAATCAAGCTGGGGAGAGGGAAGAGAGGATGAGTGAATTCCCACCTGCTGAGTGCAGTGCACACTACCTGGGTGAAGGACACATGATTTTGACTCAGTCTGTAAAACAACTAAGTATATAAACAAAGCATTTGTAGCCCAATATTCTGAAATTTTAAAAAAGACAAAAAAAAAAAGAGAGAACAGTAAACAACAAAAAAATCCCTTAATTGGACTTCACTCCACAATATCTCTTCCTTGTCTAATTTAAACATCATCTAGGGGGTGATTTAAACTGGATGTCTACATGCAGCTTGTTGCCTGGCTGCCTCTGAGTTTCCCCGAGAGCTGTGCAGTGCTTGGACTGTCCGCCCATGTCCTTCCCTTGACAAATATGACACAGGGAGCGGAGGGGCAGTTATGGTCTATTATAGTCTGAAAAAAGTTGTAATTTAAAATCTATTGAATATTTTTACAGAAATGCAGGGAGGAGAAAGGTGGAAAGAAACCCTCACTTTCAAACTTGAAACTGACTTTCCCAACTCTGGAAAGCTGGAGTTGGGAAAACTGAGCATGTATAAATAGGTTTTCTCTGAACTCATTAACAGGTTATGTTATTAATAATAAATCAGGTTAAGAGTATTATAGCCAAAGAAGGGCCTTTCATTTAGCAGAGAAAAGTCCAAGTCAGTACATGGTCGTAAGCCATTCGTGTGAGATATGAGTGGCTCTCAGGAGCTGGAACACAGCGCCAGCCAGGTATAAAGGCATCAGGGATCGTCTTGACTATAAATATTTTCAAATTTATAGCCTTGGGTCTGAAGAACATATTATGTGAGGAAATACAGTGTGAATAAATGGAAATTATGCTCTCCACTGAAGTAAGAAAGGGGAAAATATAGTTTTATTTCTTGCCTAACATATCTGCATCATGATATCTTTAAGTGTATAGTCATAAATCTGAGGTAAATCCCAGGAAGGGGTGTAAAATATTTTATTGCTAATCTGGGAGATTTTAGAATTCCCTTGCTTCAGTCAGGAGGAGAAATTCACAGAGGGCAGAGTCAAACACTGTACCCAGGAAGCCTGGAGAAGAAATACTGGCTTTTCTGGTCATTCAGTGCAGAAATTTGAAATCGTGAAGAAATGAAGACTAACTTTAAATTATTTTCATTCAGAAAGGGTAATGTGTAAAGGTCCAGATGTTTGATCATTGTCCATAAATCCTGTAAATAAGGGTTTTAACTGTGTAAAATATGTAAAGAATTACCATAAATAGACTTAATATTTTTTCTCTGCCTCAACAAAGTACAAAGATTTTTGATGATAGGGAAACATTTCTTTGGCCCTTGTGGATAGTTGCTTATATGGTATTATATCATTGGCCAACAGTATTCACTACTCAAAGTTGGTTATCTTTCCTATAAAAATAAGAATTATAATGCTATAATGTGGTTTGGGGCATTGAGATAATATTGGTAAAGTGAACTGCCAGATTCCTCATCTACCCTTATAACTCAATAAATAATAACTAAAATTATTTGGGATTGGGGGCTAAAGTTTCAAGCTTTATCTTTTTTTTTTTGGTAGAGACAGAGTCTTACTTTATCGCCCTCGGTAGAGTGCCCTGGTGTCACACAGCTCACAAGAACCTCCAACTCTTGGGCTTACTAGATTCTCTTGCCTCAGCCTCCTGAGTAGCTGGGACTATAGGTGCCCGCCACAACACCTGGCTATTTTTTTGTTTCACAGTTCGGTCGGGGCTGGGTTTGAACCTGCCACCCTCAGTATATGGGGCCGGAGCCCTCAAGCTTTATCTTTAAAAATAAAAGTTTGAAATTAAATATATAATTATGTATATATGATTTCTTTCATGTACTCTTCTAATACTATGCAAGTTTCTATTTTTTATCTTTGGAGTGATTTCGTCCCTTTACTTAGATTCCATCGTTGTTATGATTTCACCTTATTCATTTTCTCTCCTTCTATATAGGTAGATAGCATTTATCACCTTCTATATATTCATAAACACATATTTTTACTGATCATTTCACCTCAAAGAAAATAACATTCTCCAAAATAATCTCAATATTATTGCCTCAAGAAATTTAATATTTATATTGTAGTATTTAATGTACGGTTTATACTCAAATTTTGTTTTTAGGTTTTTAATTTTTTTCTAGTACTTTTTTCCCTCTCTGGATATAATAAATTCATGCATTTTTTGTACTGTTATGTCTCTTTAGTTGTTTTTTTTTAAATAGAACAATCCTTCCACTTTCTTTTTTTAAATTTGACCTCCCATAACATTGATGATTTTTAAGATTTTAAGACGATTGTTCGATGTCCCACATTAAGGATTGTTCTGATTGTCTCCTAATTATAGGATTAGATGTATTTTGCAAAACTGTGATAGAGGCAATGTTGTATCCTCAGGAATTGCATCAGGAGGTTCATTATAGCAATAGTCTGCTGGAAAGCTGATTGCAAAAAAACTCAGGAACTTCTGATTTCTGAGCTAGTTGTTAAATAGTCATTATTAAAAAGTTAAATTATGTGAAGTAATAAATAATGTATGTTAAGAAAAGTTGATACACACTAAAACTCCATCCCTTTTAATTATTTTACCACCTTCATCCTGCAGGTATCATGGCGACAGTATAGCACAAAGCTGTGTTTCGTTTCTCTCTTCTCAATGCAGTGATGACATATTGATGACAGCCTGAAATAGGCCAGGATTTTAATTGTTTTGGTCTAACATATTAGAAATTATATCTTAGTAGAGTTTTAATATCTCTTACTTACATCAAAGTTGATCATATTTTGTGTATAAAGACTTTGTATAGTTTTTTATAAAATATATTTTTCCCCATTTTCTTGCATGTTTTTCTTTTATTCATGATTTTTAAGATTCCTTTATATATTACATTATTTATCTGTGATGCAAGTGGATAATATGTTCAGAAATTTGTAATATAGTTGTAACACAGTCAGAGACTATAGTCCTTCATGAGATCCTATTCATTATAGTAAATGACCTTTTTTAAATAAAATTTACACAATTGAGGTTTACTACTTGTGCTGTAAACTTATATGGCTTTGACAAACATACAGTGTCAAGGAGGGTGGAACAAGATAGCCAAATAGAAACCCCCAGTGATCATTCCTCTACATAAACAACAAATCCAACAACTGCCTCTCCAGCAAACATCAGAAGAACCAAACATCAGGTGAGCAATCATTACCACCTGGTTTTAACATTTATCAAAGAAAGTATGATCATTTCTTTTTTAAAAATTTAATTTAATTTTTCATTTATTTATTTATTTATTTTTGAGACAGTCTCAAGCTGTCACCCTGGGTAGAGTGCCATAGCGTCACAGCTCACAGCCACCTCCAGCTCTTGGCTTAAGCGATTCTCTTGCCTCCAACTCCCAAGTAGCTGGGACTACAGGTGCCTGCCACAACGCGTGGCTATTTTTGGGTTGTAGTTGTCCCTCTGGTTTGGGAAGCAAGGGCTGGATTCGAACCCATCAGCTCCAGTGTATGTGGATTGGTGCTCCAGCTGCTGAGCTACAATCATTTCAATTGATGCTGAAAAGTACTTAATTAAATTTAGCATCACTTACTGATAAAAACTCCAAAATAACTTGGCATAGAAAGATTTTATCTCAACAAATTAAAAGCTACAAATGACCATATCCACAAGTGTCCTACTGAATAGGGAAAAACTGAAAGCCTTTCTTTTATGATCTGGAACTAGAAAGGATACCCACTTTTACCTCTCTTATTTTATATAGTACTGGAAATTCTAGCTGGAGCAATCATATATGAGAAAGAAAAAAGATCATCCAAATTGGAAAGAAAAAATTTTAATTATCTTATTTGTAGATAATATGATCTTATAACTAGAGAAACCCTAACAGTCCATAAAAAATTAAAAAAAAAAAAAAACTGTTAGAACTAATAAACTCAGCAAAGTTGCAGGATACAAAATCAACATACAAAAATCAGTAATATTTCTATATGATAACAGTATATAACCTGAAAAAGAAACAAATAAAGTAAGCCAATTTACAATAGCTCCAAATAAAATAAAATGCCTTAACCGAAGAAGTGAAATGTCTCTATAATTAAAATTATAACATACAATATGATGAAAGAATTTGAAGGGGACACAACAAAATGGAAAGATATTCCATGCTTATGGATTGGAAGAATCAATATTATTAAGAGGTCCATATTACCCAAAGCAATCTACAGATTCAATGCAATCACCATCAAAATACTCATGCTAATCTTCACAGAAATAGAAAAAATAATCCTAAAATTTATATGGAACCACAAAAGACACAGAAGAGCCAAAACTATCTGAGAAAAAAGAACAAAGCTAGGGGGATCACATTACTTGCCTTTAAATTATGCTACAGATTTATAATAATGAACACAGCATGGTACCAGTATAAAGACAGACACATAAAACTATGGAACAAATGAGGAAACTATACATCACTAGTGAACTTATCTTTGACTAAGGTGCAAGAATATACAGTAGGAAAAGGACAATCTCTTGAATAAATGATGCTGGGAAAACTATATTCATACACAGAAGAATGAAACTGGACACTTAAGTCTCTCCATTTACAAAAATTAAATCAAAATGAATTGAAGCCTTACATCTATCTAAGACTGAATCTGTGAAACAAGTAGATGAAAACATTGTGGAAATGCTTCAGGACACTGATCTGGGCAATGATTTCTTGAGTAATATCCATAAAGTTCAGGCAACCAAAGCAAAATTGGACAAAAGGGATCACATCAAATTAAAAATAATCTACATGCCAAAGGAAACGGTCAACAAAGTGAATGGGCAACCCAAAGAATGGGAGAAAATGTTTGCAAACTAACCATCTTTCAAGGAACTAATAACTGTTCAATAGAAAAAAAATAATCTAATTAAAATTAGACAAAATATCTGGATAATCATCTCTTAGAATAGTGCATAAAAATGAACAACAGATATGAAAAAGTGTTCAACATCATTAGTCATTACAGAAATGCAAATCAGAACTACAAGGAGATAGAACCTCACCCCAGTGAAAATGACTTTTATCAAAAGGACAGGAAAATGAATCCTGTTAAAGTTGTGGAGAAAGGGGAATCCATGTACAGTGTTGATGGGAATGTAAATTTGTGCAGCTACGGTGGTGAATGGCATGGAAGTGCTTCAAAACTGAAAATCAAACTACCATAACTAAAAGAGGGGAATCAGAATGTTCCTAACACAAAAATATAAATGCCGGAGGTGATAGATACTGATTTAATTACTTCACATTGTATGTATGTGTGTATCAAAACATCAAATGTACCCTATAAAGAGATACAATGATTATATACTTATAATAATGAAAAATGAAAAAGAGAAAAAATAAAGTCTCATTGTATCTGAACATTAATTTGGCAAAAGTGTATATTCATAAGTGTACACACTAAAAAAAATGCAACATTTCTGGAATCCTAGGAAAAAAAATGCAACATTTCTGGAATCCTAGGAAAAAAATGCAACATTTCTGGAATCCTAGAAAAAGCCTTATACTCCTTTCCAATTACTTGTGTAACTATCTATCACAAACCATATCTCATTTCTTATATCTATTACCGTAAATTATTTCTGACTGCTCTTCTATTTTATTGAAATGGAAATATACAATATATGTATATTCATTTGTGTCCATTTTCTTTCATTTGTTAAATTTTTTTGTGATTCATCTCTGATGTTGCATATACAAAAAGTCCATTCCTTTTTTATTGATGAGAAGAATTGCAATTTGTGAATATTTCATGATTTATTTATTCTCCTGCTAAAGGACATTGGGTTATTCCCATTTTGGAGCTACATGGGTAATGAATGCCACTGTGAATAATCTTATACAAATCTTTTAGTATACTTGGATTTATAAGACTTTTGGATAAATATCTCAGAGCACAATTTCTGAGTAATAAGGCAATTCTTAGTTTGACTTCATAAGAAGCTGAAAAACTGTTGTCAAAACCAAGTGTACCATTTTAAACTCCCATCGCTGATGTATAGAAGTTCTATTTACTCCACTTCCTCACAAACATTTAATATTTTTATTTCAAACACTTTATTTTAATTTTAACTGCAGATTAAGTTGAGGGTACAATGATTAGGTGATATTGTTTGCATTTGTTAGGCAAAGTTCAAGTTGTAGTTGAGCCCTTCACCCCAGGAGGTTGCGCCATATCCCTTCCATTGTGCCCATTAGGTAAGAGCTTATCATCCTCCTTCCTCCTGCTCCTCTCCTGTCCTTCTCTCCCTTCCTCCCGTCTTGAATTTAATTGTGTTTTTTTTGGGGGGGGGGAGTGTAGTAATTTATCTATTGGTCTCATATTAGTATTGAGTACATTGGATACTTGCTTTTCCATTTTTGTGATACTTTACTAAAAAGAATGTTCTTCAACTCCATAAAAGATGTATAGTCTCCATATTTTTTTTATTTTTATTTTTTTTTGGCCAGGGCTGGGTTTGAACCCACCACGTCCGGCATATGGGGCTGGCACCCTACTCCTTGAGCCACAGGCGCTGTCCCAAGTCTCCATATTTTTATGGGTGAATAATAATTCACAGTATACATATACCACTGTTTATTAATCCATCCATGTGTTGATGGGCAATTGGGTCAACTCAACATCTTAGCAATTGTGAATTGAGCTATGATGAACATTCTAGTGCAAATGTAGAATGATTTTTTTTTTCCTTCTGGGAAGATGCCTAGTAATGGGATTGTGGGATCAAAGGAATGTCTACTTTTAGCTCTCCATAGGGGCTACATTCCTTTGCAGTCCCACTAGCAGTGTTAAGAGTGTTCCCTACTCTCCGCATCCACGCCACTATCTGCAGCTTTGGGACTTTGTGATGTGGACTATTCTCACCGGGTCTGGTAATATTTCATGGTGGTTTTGATTTGCGTTTTTCTGATGACTAAGGACAATGAACATTCTTTCATGTGTTTGTTGGCTGTTTGTCTTCTTCAGAGAAGGTCCTGCTCATGCCTATTGCCCACTTGTAAGTGGAGATGTTTGCTCATTTCCTATTGATTAGTTTAAGTTCTCTGTGGCCTCTAGTTATCAGCTGTTTGTCAGATTCCTAGCATGCAAATATTTTTCCTTTTTCTGAACGTTCTGTTTGCTTTTGTTGTTGTACCTTTAGCTATGCAGACCTTTTTAGCTTGATCATGTCCCATATAATTATTTTTGGTATTGTTACTATTTCCAAGGGGGTTTTCTCAATAAAATATTTTCCCAGGATGATATTGACAAGAACTTTTCCCACATTTTATCATTTCATGTCTTAAATTTAAATCTTATCTCCAGTGAGCCTCAATTTTTATAAGTGGTGAGAGGTGTGGGTCCAGTTTCAGTAAATGTGGCTAACCAGTTCTCCTTGCACCATTTATTAAATAGGGATTCTTTCCCCTAGGGTATGCTTTTGTTTGGTTTATTGATGATCAGATAGTGGTATGTGGCTGGTTTCACCTCTGGGTCTCTATTCTACTCTACGAATCTATATCTCTATTTTTGTGCTGGCACCATGTTGTGTTGATCACTGTGGACTTGTAGTGTAACCTGAAGTCTCTAGATTTGCTTTTATTACTTAGGATTACATTGGCTACTCAAGGTTTTTTATGGTTCCATATGAAATTAAATACTATTTTTTCAAATTCTTCAAAGTATGACTTTGATATTTTGATGGGATTGCATTAAATCTGTAGATAGCTTTGGGTAGTATGGACATTTTAACAATGTGGCTTCTTGCCAGCCACAAGCATGGTATGATTTTCCATTTGTTAACATCTTGTGCTATTTATTTTCTCAGAGTTTCCTAATGGAGACACACTATCCTTCACAGTAGCTTTAAAAAAAAAAAATCTGAGAATATACTTAACAAAGGATGTGAAGGATTTCTATGGAGATATTTTTAGCATTTTAATAGAAAATAATATCACATGGTGGTGTTTGCATTTCTCTTGTTATTAACGATGTTTAATATTTCTAAAATCATTAGCAATCTATATACATAGGGTCAATTTTATTTTTGTTATTTAGAGAAATCCTTTATATATTAAAGATATACAAAACAAGATGAAAATAAAGATGATATGCCACATTTTTGTAAAAAATCAGAATATTTTTATTTTATAAAAAGTAAACTAGGGATGGCTGAAATGAATCAATAGAAAAAGTTAAAAACTTTTTTTTGTTAAAAACATTTTCAACAAGTTATCTATGTATGCTGAAAATGGTGTAGAATAAAAGGGGTATGAATAAGATTTCCCTGAATATAACTTTTTCTAGAATTTTAAGTCTTGAACCATGCAGATGGTTTACAAACTCAAGTATTAAAATTTAATTAAAATGATAGAAAAAGTAAACTCTAAAATTACGTATAAACACAAATAACCAAGCAGTTGTATATCAAGTTGTTAACATCATTACATATGCTCTGACTATCTTGAGGGGGATACACATTAAATATTCAAAAGAAAACCTTCAAAAAAAATCTTGAACGTTATTTAATAGCTCATCGTTAGTTAATCAATTAATATTCATAGAATATTAGTTCTGTAACTGTTTTGTGTTTGTTATAAAAGACAGCAAATGACTACACATATATTTCCATTCTTTATAACTAACGTCTTCCCTCTAGGAGAAGGGGGATGCAGTATTGACTGGGTCGTGGTAAGGGAAAATCCTCTGGGGTTTGCTTTCAATTAGATACCACAATCTTTGAATATAATTTTATTTCTTGACTCTGTTCATTAATAGGACTTACAGCAATGACACCTCAACCCAGTTTTGTGTCTCACTTTTTAAATATCATTCCCCAATCAGAGGCATAAAATCCCTTTGGAATAATCCCACACAAAGCAGATGATGTGACTGGAATAAAATAGAAATTCGGGTTATTAGCACAGGAAGAAAGATAGCATTCCCTGTAATTGAATTCACTTTATCATTCATGAGCAGTTGTTGCAAAAAAAAAATTAAAGTGGGTAATGTCGTTTATGTGATTAATTTGATATTTAAAATCCCTATAACAGATAGTAGATTCTAATTTGTATTGACACAGAGAATGAATATGAAAATCTTTTCTCCCACAAGGAATTTCACTGTTTGTCTTAGAGGAAATATTTCAAAGAGTGGGCAAACCTCAACAAATTTTTCTTTCACTTATAATTATTCCAAGTTTTAGACTCTTCTGAAAATACCAAGTGATGGTCATAAGTAAGTTAGTAGATGTAATGTGGTATATATCATATAGTGTGTGTGTGTGTGTCACTGAAAAAGAATCTAGGTAAATACTGAAGATGTGCAATCAAAATAAGTTTGAAAGTTTTCTTAAAGGCATAGATAGCTGAAATAAATAGAGAAATACCCACTTCTAGCTGAAACTAACAGTATTTTAAATTATATAGAGATTTATAAGCAATACAATGTAGCAGTTTTTAATTTCCACTGTTTTCACCATGAATTACAAAAATTAGGCCAAAGGCTAATAAGGATCTCTGTTTAATTAAGACACCTGATGAAATTTTAACTGTGAACATCTACCTCTTGAGTTTCTGTGTTTTACTTAGTCTCCTGAAGAAATAACTCAGAGGTATGTATCACTGTTGGTCAAAGAGAAAGCTTTAGTGGGAAGGTTTTAGTAGAAAGTTGGTTTCGTAGCTTTAGCTGAATCACCTCCACTTCATGTTACGTATATACAGCATCTAAATATGATTTTATGTGGCAGGGAATGCCACAAAAAGAAACACAAAATGAGTGAAACCCTCTGGACTTGTCACCTGAACTATTTTCATAGCTTCTGTTACACACTTTGATGTTCACCGAGTGACAACTGGACGTTTGCAGTTCTTATTCTGAACCACCTCGCGTGTCGATGTAGCTCTTTGCTGCTTTGTTGCCCTCTAGTCTGACTTTTCCATTTTACCATGTGTATGCCTTTTACATATACTAAGAAAGGAGCTTTCAGATTTTTGTATAAACTTTCTCTGTCTGAATTCAACCTGGCTTCTTTAAGAGAAGTTCTTCCAGTGTTTTCAAACAATGAAACAAAATGTCAGTGAAATTAAAAAAGTGATACTACTTTATGATTTCTTGATTATATTCACAGTAGTTCTTCAATTGATAGTTATGATCATTTTAAGAAAGTTTATAAAACTTATTCAAACTCATAGCCCTTTACAACGCAATAAATCCCATTTTACAGTTTAGGAAAAAACATGAATTGATGCCATCTGGTCACTAAATGATCAGGCCAGGACAAATCTTCAAACTACTGGTCCATATTACATGGACAGACCATGCCGTGGTTCATTATCTCACTTCCAAGAGACACAGTCGACAGCATCCTTGCTTTTCAGCCGTGCACGTTTCAACTTGCTTGGCTTATTGGTGTCACTGGAAGGGCTCCATTTGTTTCCATCCACACAGATTTTACAGTTCTTTTTTTATTTTTTTCACATTTTGATTTTACAGTTCTTGATGTTTGTGCATCTCAAAACTTCCATAATGACTCACATATTTAATTTTCCAGCATTATTAACTAAACAGAATAGTCAATTTTATTGAAATAAGTTTGAATGATGTGGTAGCTAATATTTATGGGGCATTCGTTGTGTTCTTGGCTCTACATTAAGTACTTCCTTTCACTTTCACTGCCTTGCAATTCTGTAAGATAGATGTATCAAAATTAAAGGAGTTTAATGTGCTTAGCAATGCCACACAACTAATCTTTGCTTTATCAGAATTGGGCTTTGTTTTTCTTCATTCTAACATGCCTACTCTTCCTTTATCTACACACTGCCAGCTTAAAAAAGAAATAAGAGGAGGGAAAGCAACTTTTTAGTGAGGAACTACTATGTGCCTTGAACTGGGAAAGAGGCTTTATGAAACTAGTTTCATATGAAAATGAAAGTGTACCTTACATTGATTATGTATATTCAGAGTTAAATTTATATCTATGCCCTCAGTTGATCATAGTAACATTTCAATAAGGAAGAGGCAAAACGTGGAACATGAGGAAGGCAGGGACAGATATCTTTGAAGTAGATTTTTAAAGTAGTATCTTTAAAGCCAAGATTCAAATAAGTTTTCCGGGGTTGCAGAATAAATAAGTGTTGTTATGCTCTTAGACTGGAAACCCAACTCTTCATTGGACTTTCTATCTTTAGCAACTCTCCCAGTATCTAGCATAGTAATGAATGGTTATTTAATGAAAAACTGAATGAATGAATGAAATACAAGAACAATAATTGAGTTACTGTCTCCTTGCCTAGGAATACCAACCTTATTTCCCACCCCGTTCCATATATAACACAGAAGTTCTCTTGTGTTTTTTATTATACAAAGAATTCAGAGTTAATGTCTAAAGTGAAAGTTGTATTTGGTTAAAGTAGACTAATCTAGTAGAGATCATGAAGTGGTTATGCAGCCCGAAGAGTAAACAAATGTATTTTGTGTGCAAGCTCCTGGAAAATCTCGAAGAGCACTGAACTTGAGCATTAAGCCATGACAGTCTGTAAACGTGTGAGAGGGAGACAGAGAAAGAAAGATAAGAGGAGAGAGAGAAAACCAGGAGCTAATGTTAGAGTGCGTACCAAAACCAATCAAACTGAATATTTTATAATTAAATCAGAAAAATCTTCCATTGTGCAAAAAAAGGTATATGTTCATAGGAGAACTCGAATAATAAATTTCAATATTCATGAAATTTTGACTAAAGCTAAGTACACAGAACTTAGACAATATTGTATTAACTTCACAACATCTTTGACAGTCCTATAATACCATGTTAGCCGTCACACGTATCGGGCAATCCTGGAATACCTTCTGAGTGGAATCTGTATCTATGTAAAAATTTTCCTTTTAAAAATATTCATGAATAGAAAAGTTTGACAGCTCCAAATTTAAATAGAATAATGTGACACATGCACAGAGTCATTGATTGAGGTTAATTAAATCAAAGCCAACGAATGCTCTTAGAATACGGTATACTCTTTCATGTTGCCACATGGCTAACAACGATTGATCCTGTTCTAAAGCAGATCTTATTTCTCATTGTATAACTAATTTTAAAACGGAGTCTCTTTTAAAGAGACCAAATATTATTTCTGGTTTCTGGATAACGGATACATATCTGGGAGGGAAAAGGATTTTCTTAACAGAAAAATGTTAAGAAAAAAAAATGGTTGACATATGAAATTACTTTGAATAGGTAGAAAGATAAGAATAAAGTGTGAGAGTTGGAAAGGAAAAGAAGATAGTTCCAGAAGAGGAGAACATAGCATAAAGTGCATGGTTATGTCATAAAAAGGATTTTTGGTCTTACGTATACTTTATGTGGAATGTGATAGCATTAGTTTTATTTAGCATATAATTCAGTGTTGAAAATAGATGACACAATATTGTGTATCCAGAGAGAGTTTGAGTAGGTCTTTAAAACAGCATTTTCATCAATACATATATGGGTTAGGGTTCCTGACAGGTAAGAATACTTCTGTGCAAACCTGAAGGAAGTAGTAACAGAGAGAGAGTTAACTGAAAAACACAGGACAAAGCAAAGACATGGGCAAAGCAGATGAAATATAGTAGACCTCCCTGTATTTATTACAATGAACACTTGGAATTGTTATTTTATTGTGTCACCCTATTTTATTTCAAAAAGCACTAAACATACACATCAGTCATATATAAGAGAAAATGTAGGTGTATAGCTATCTTTAATCCTCCAAGGTTAACCAGAAGTTGTTCTGTGCTAATTTGGTGAGACCTTGCCAAACATCTGATTGTAATGCTCTGAGATTACACAGCGTACTGGTCCCTGAGGTGTCATCTTTGGGGGCGGCCTGGGTGGAATTGTTTCCAAGGTTCTGCATTGGAGGTGAGCAGAGGGAGAGCCCTCACTTTTCAGGCTTCGTACTGTACACATGCAAACAATTGCATTGAATGAATTTTTTTTCAAAGGATTGAGCTTTATTTTGATATTTTATAAGCACAATTAAGTGATAGAAAAATGACATTGTTGCTGTAATATAGTATTGTCATTCTTATCAGTGGCCATTTCCCATTCATGTCCAGGTAGAAAAGCCTGCAGTTAGGGTCTTTCTTACTGAAGTTCCAATATTTCTAGATTTCTAAGTGTGTCTGGTGAGAAGACCCATGAACAAAGTGCCTGTAAGTCAGAGCTCATTTGTTGTTACTAAACAGTAAAATATGGGTCCCTTAATGCAAAAATAAAAGTACATTTTATTAAATATAAAATAAATTTAGACATTAATTGATTAAATGGCTTTGTAGTCAATCTACTTCTTTGGAATACTCATTCTGCAGAACTTCATCTTACATCTTTCCAGTTACAGTTGAGCCAAACGAACAGTTATTAACAAGTGTCCATATACATTGAATGAATAAATGCAGATTTTTGACATTGTTAAGGTGCAACTGGCATTTAATAAACTTCTTATATTTAAAGTATGCAATTTTATTTTTTTATAAACAAATAGTGTAACCCTAAGGCTATCGCCACAATCAAGATAAGGAACATATATGTCAAAATCAAAAGCTCGTTCACTTCCCTTTGTAATCTAATTTCTCCTCTTTCCAACTCTCAAACCACCAATCTGATTTCTGTCACTACAGATTGCTTTGAAATTTTTGGAATGTTATGTAAATGAAATCCTACAGCACATACTCTTATTTGGCTTATTTTACTCAGCATAATTATTTTTAGATCCATTAATGTTGCTTTTATCAATACTTTGTTCTTTTGTATTGTTGAACACTATTCCATTAAACAGACATGCGGTTTGTTAAATAATTCCCTTGTTGATAGATATCTGAGTTATTCTCAGTTCCTGGATATTACCAGTAAATCTGCTATGAATATTTGTGTGCAAGGTTTTATGCAAGTATGTTTCCATTTCTCTTGGGTGAATATAAGCAAATGACTAGAGTCTTATGGTACTGTCAGTATTTAACACGTTAAAGACATGTATAGTTTTGTTTTGTTTTTTTTGTAGAGACAGAGTCTCACTTTATAGCCCTCAGTAGAGTGCAGTGATGTCACATCTCACAGCAACCTCCAACTCCTGGGCTTAGGCGATTCTCTTGCCTCAGCCTCCCGAGCAGCTGGGACTACAGGCGCCTGCCACAACACCCGGCTATTTTTTTGTTTTGCAGTTTGGCAGAGGCTGGGTTTGAACCCGCCACCTTCGGTATATGGGGTCGGCGCCCTACTCGCTGAGCCACAGGCACTGCCCGACATGGACAGTTTTTAAATCTAATTGTCTTCATTAGATTTGTTTCCCCACTTGTCCTTATTCCTTAGATCAGGACAAGTCTGTGTAGAAACAACACGGGGCCTTTTCCATGAGCAGGTTTCATAGCCTCTTAATCTGACTGCATCTTATACAATGATGTATTCGCTTGCTTCTACAAATAGGCCTTTTAGTTTGGGAACTTAAAAATCTCTTTCTAGAGGGAGCATAATTCTTCCTTAGGGGTTGTCCAAATATTTTTTGTTGTTGCATTCCAGTGTTCTATTTCTTATACATGCTGACAACTTAGGCAACTTTACTCATCTAGTTTAGGGAATTCTTATGCCCCATAAAGCAAACTTCAATCCAGGAACTTTGAGTAGTGTGTCTAAAAATCTAATATAGATCTGAATTGCTGTCTTATGGAGCAACACTCCCACAATGATGTATAATTTCTTTCATATTTTTCTATTTTTTAGTTCAGTGAAATAAGAGTGTCAGGCTTGGACATCCTTCCCAGCCTTCCCTAACACCCATGACTGGAACACAGCAGGCCCTTCTCTGCTTTATTGCGGTGTCTGGGATTACTTTGCAAATCTAGATAGATGAATTTTGGTTAAGGCTGTTGCTACTATACCTGGCAGCCTAACAGTTTCTGAAAGTAAAGAATTTCCTGTAGGTTAAAAAATATATATCCCCAATGGGAAGTCAGATCACAACTTTTTTTCCCCATCTCAGAATCTTTGTTAAGAGAATATTTTTATAAAACCAGTTTCCAGGACACTGAAAATGTGATACATGAAATAATGAAGCAACTACTTTTATAAAACCCACAGGGCGAGAAAGACTGTGCAGCACCGGGAAATAGCATGGGGGCCAGGTAAGGGATGCGGCTCTGTATCCGCTGTCACTGTCCTCTTTAATGTTTGCTCTGATAATGAAGATGTACACCGCAATTTCCCTCTCACCTATTGAAAGCTTTTGTCTGTGTCCACATCAGCTTCAAATATATTCTTATGCAATGTTGATAGACCTATCGCAAGGTGACAAGGCCACCTACTCTCCCTCTGCGGGCTTTGCAATTGTGTCCCTTTTTTTTCTTTATTGCTGATGTGTCCTTGAAATGGCACATTCAACCATAAGCAGATTTTCACGTGACATTCTTTGCTTGTTTTGTCCTCTGATAGTAAAAGCAAGGCATATGTATTGTAAAAATTTAAAAAATCAATTGTAAAGAAGAAAAGGTACATAAAATATTCCACAACATATAAATGATTATTAATGAAATATGTTAATATTTTATTTTTATTTTTTTCTCTCTCTTACGAACATCACCAATCTAAGTTTTGCTCATATATTTGCATAAAAACTTGCATACAAATATTTATATATAATTAGAATAAATTAGAATATAGATTATATATATACACAAACTTCAGTTACTAGTGTTTCAAGTGAATTTTTTCTGCCTTTAGATAAATTCTCTAAAAAGATTTATTTTAATATCTGTAGAATAGTTATTTTGGAAAAGAAAATACATAAATATGTTTTGAATTGGGTAACTCTTCAACTATCTTATTCTAAGGACGAGAAAATATATTCACACCTGCAGTGTTTATTTGGCTGTAGCATTTGACGAAAAGCGGATGTTCATATTTTCTGCCCTCAAATAAATTAGAATGTGTCTGATATTTACAGTAGCAGTGTTCTGAAATTTTTATCTCTCCTTTTCCATGTGAACAGTGTTATGATTTAGATCAGACATTCAGACATAAGAGTTGACAGCCAGGGTGGGTTATTAGTCGCCCGCTGCTGCTTCTGCCACGGCCACCACCACTACCATTACTGCCACCGCCACTACTGTTCTTATCATTATTACACGGCTTCCAACAACAACACGCCTTTCTTTTATAGAACCAGAGTAATTGTGTTACCACAGCCATCAATGGAAATAGCAATTACTGGATATGAAGAACTCTCACATCATCCTATGTAGTCTTGGGGGAAAAAAAAGCTTAAAAAGCTATTTATAATTTCTTGAGAGGTTAACAATTCAAAAGAGACTTGTGATCTATAATTGAATTCATCATTTCAAACAAAGGGCATTCTGCCAATCCAAAGTTTTCTTAAATAAACATTCATCATCGTTTCTAATACACTGCTAAACATACAATAGACTTGTAGAGTTAACGCTGAAATTGGATGGGGCTTTATAAATCATTAGTTCAATCTTTTCATTTACCTCTGAGGATGCTGTGTTCTTAACAAGCTAAGTTCTTGTTTGAGGTCACAAGATATTAAAGGCAGCATTTGACCTGGAATCCAAATATTCTTCTTTACATAAGTTCTATCATAGTGCATACCTCATTAGAAGAACTTTTGCAAGTCACTTATCACTTTTCTGTTCATAGTTTAGTAATAGGATATAAACTCACAGCTCCGTTCCAGACTACATTTAGTGGTTCTGCTGATTAGTATAGATAAGTAAAATCGAGGGAAAGAAAGGGGAAGAGGAAAGGAGAGGAAGGGAAATGAACAACTCCAGCATTTTTCAGGTCGAGGCATATTCATGCTACTGGCGAAATTTGAATTCATCCCAAACCTAGTATAATTAGAAGCCAAGGAACCAGCCCGGTAATCAAGGAGACTTTCTTTTAGTTTGGTTTTCAAAGCCAATATCTGGTTCAAGATAGATAGCAGTGAAGCAACGAGGAAAAGTTAAATCACCTATTTGCTCTGAAACTCAGTTTCCTGAAGTCCTGAAACTGTGTGTGATAGGAGGAAGTGGCAATTCCAGGACCAATCTGGTGTTGTTCGGCTCAAAGCCTCTGCACACCTGTCCTCCCCTACTTTCCAAGTAACATATTCATGCTACCTGAAGCTTCTTCTCTAGACCTGTTAAGTTTTAACTTCTCAGTTCCCATATTTACCATGCATCTGTGACTACAAAGCCACAGGATACATAAAGTAAATACTGAACTCTATTTTGAAGTCACTTTTTATTAACTTTATGATACCGGACCAGTTCTGTTAACTCTAACGTTCAGTGTCCTCAGCTTTGGTATTAAAGTGATAACATTTGCCTTTCAGGTTTATTGTTAAGATTGAATGAGGAAATGAATATGGAATAACCCAGTGGGTTTTTTTTGTTTGTTTGTTTGTTTTTTGAGACAGAGTCTCACTATGTTGCCCTCTTTAGAGTGCTATGGCATCACAGCTCATGGCAATCTCAAACTCTGGGGCAATTCTCTTGCCTCAGCCTCCCATGCAGCTGGGACCACAGGCACCGCCACAATGGCCAGCTATTTTTTGTTGCAGTTGTCATTGTTGTTTAGCTGGCCCAGGCTGGGTTTGAACCCACCAACCTCAGTGTATGTGGCTGGCACTGTAACCACTGTGATATGGCGCTGAGCCAGCCAGCACGGTTTTGTTAATGAATTATATTAAGAACTTAATTAAAAGTGATTGCCTCACTGTTTTTTTCTCAAAGAGAAGAATGTTAAAGATCCTGATTTGAGTCTGGATATTTCTAATATTTGAACTTTCCAAAAATGTGCTCTCACCCAAACATTATTCTTCATGGCTTCTTTAGTTTTTCACATCTTCATTTAAATTTCCAGCTGAGATACTTCTTATGACAGTTTTCATGAATTAGATATGCAGCCGTGGGAATCAGAGCTATGTCACCAACTCATTTGGTGGCTGAATGAGTATGAAGATATTGATTATGTCACTTTAATTTATGGCTCTCTTGCTGATTGCTCTATACTTTTGTGCTGTTATGAGCATCATTGATGTTTTAGGAGCAAAGGAACGACTGCCCACAAGCTTCCTAATAGGAAGAGAAGTTGAGGCTAAAATATGATTTAACTTGTGTGGTTTTATCATTGTTGAGTCATTTGAAAGTTCTTATACAAACCTGAACCTTTGTGACTATGATTGTGATAATCATCATAATCTAGACCAGTGGTTCTCTAACTTCCTAATGCCACGACCCTTTAATACAGTTTCTGTGGGTCACGACCCACAGGTTGAGAACCGCTGATCTAGATTCATCTATAATTCAACTCAAATGTTTAGATGTTTGATAGCTGCTGGCCTGGGTAGATTTCTAAGTAGTGACCACCTAGAGACTTATTTCATAGAAAATACATAAAAAATTAAGGATAAGGTTTGTGTCTTCTCTGAGTACAATATTCTGCATACTTAAGATTTATCTAGTCCTGACTATATATTTAATCCAACTTTTTAAATAGATAACTTTTCCTCTTACATTAGGATATGTCTTTATTTTTTGCAACTTTGCTTTGTCAAACTGTACTTCAATTACTGTAGCATTTAAAGATCAAATACTCATCTAGGGTCCTTTTTCCTCACATGAAATAGTTAATATGGCATTGTAATATTCTGGAAAGAAAGAAAATAGAAATGTATTGCAGAACATAGAGGGTTTGTTTTTCTATTTTTAAAAAAAAATAGTGTCACTTGAACTTTGATAGGAATTTCACTGAGTCTATAAATCATGTTGGGAAATATGGACATTTTAATAATGCTATGTTACATGAATAGCATGAACATGAGAAATTTTTTAATAATGGTATGTTCATGAATAGCATGAACATGAGAAATTTTTTCATTTATTTTTGTCTTCTTTAATTTCCATAGGCAATGTTTTACAGTTTCAATGTTCAAGTCTTTAATCTCCTTGGTTAAATTGACTTTTCAAAATTTTATTTTTTATGCTATGTAAATGGAATTTTTTCTTAATTTTGTTTTATATTTGTTTTTAGTGTGTAGAATTGCTACTGATTTTTAATGTTGCTTTTATATTCTGAAATTTTAGTGAATTAGATTTTGAGTTCTAACAATTTTTATGAAGTTTTTTAAGGTTCTACATACAATATCACTTGCATATAAAGAATTTTACTTCTTTCTGATTTGGATGCCTTTTATTTATTTATTTATTTTTTTGTCTTAAATAATTGAGCTGGTTAAGACTCCTAGTTCTTTTCTGAACAAAAGTAGTGGGACTAGGCATACATGCCATGATCCTGATCTTAGAGACAAAGCATTCAGTTTTTCATTGAGAATTATGTTAGCTGCAGGCTTTTCATCATCAAGTCTAAAATTTATATAGAATCACAATAGATTCCAAATAGCCAAAGCAACCTTGAAAAAAGATAAACAAAGCTGGAGGCATCATACTACGTTTTTAAAATATATTACAAAGCTATAATAAATAAAACAGCATAATGCTGGCATAAAAAACATACAGACCAATGGAACAGTATAGACAGAAATATTTCTGAATACAGCTTGGAAATAACCCTGGGCATATATAGCCAACTGAACTTCAACAAGAGTGCTAAGAATATACAATGGGGAAAGGATAGACTTTTCAACAAATGATGCAGGGAAAGTTGATATAGACAAGCAAAAGAAAGAAATTGGACCAATATCATACACGATACACAAAAATCATTTCAAAATGAACTAAAGATATAAACTTATGGCCTTTGAACACTAAAAATGCTATAAAAAACACTGGAAGAAAGGTTTATGACATTAGTTTTAGAAATAATTTCTTTTGGATATGATGCCAAATGTACAAGGAACTAGAACAAAAATAGACAACTGTGATTGCATCAAACAAAATGGCTCTGGAAAGCAAAATAAACAATCAATAAAAGGAAAAAGTAACCTACAGAATAGGAGGAAGTATTCACAAATCAAATACATGATAAAGAGTTAATATGTAAAATACATGGGGACCTCAAAGAACTCAATAGCATAAAAACAAATAACTCAGTTAAAAATGGGCAATGAACTTGACTAGACATTTCTCCACAGAAGGCATATCAATGGCCAAAAGTATATGAAAAAATGTTCAACATCACTAATCATCACAAAAATGCAAATCAAAAATCACAATGAAATATCTGACCTCTTAGAATGTCCGTTTGATGTAAAATAAGAAGAATAACAAATGTCAACTAGGGTAGGTATAAATTGGAACCCTTGTACACGGTCGGTGAGGATGTAAAATGCTGTAGCTGCTATGGAAAACAGTACAAGGTTTATCAAAAATTAACAATAAAACGAACTTTTGATCCAGATCCAGCCATACCACTCCTGTGTGTATATTATCCAAAAGAATTGAAATCAGGGTCTGAAGATGTATCTGTCCCCCCATATTCATTGTATCATCATTTACAGCAGCCAAGATATGGAAACAGTGTAAATGTCTGTCCACTGATGAATGGGTAAAGAAAATGTGCTAAAGACACAAAATGGAATATCATTCAGCATTAAAAAGGAAGGAAATCTTGCCATGTGTAACAACATTATGCTCAGTGAAGAAAACCAGTTAAAGAACACTGTATAATTCCACTATATGAGGTATCTAACATTACAAAATCATACAAACAGGGAGTAGAAGAGTGGAATGGTGGTTGTCAGGGGCTGGGGATAGGGTTAAATGAGGAGTTGCTACTGAATGAATAGAGAGTTTCAATTATGCAAGATGAACAAGTTATTATAATTTAAGTAGGTATATCTCATGTTAAATGTTTTCAAAACATCGTCATCATAACAACAATAATAAGAATAATAATAAGAATGACAAGAACAATACAGGAGAATGCTCATAGTAAATGTCTTGAGGCAGTTTTGAAGTACATTTTAAAAGATTATTAGAAGGAAGTCACCAATTCTCTTTTTTGACAAATAGAAATCTATGTCTTATTTGCATCTTTATTTATTTTCTTTTTTGTTATATTTATGCAGTAGAATATGTGTTTATTGAGGACCCCTATTTGCCGGCACTGTCTCAGGTACTTGGGTCATAAATCTGAGAATAATACTAGATGCCTTTTTGTTCCTGGTGGTAAAACACAGTCAAGGATTAGCTGAGTTGAGCTGACTTGATTCTTCTAACAACTTTATTACATGATCAAGCAAACATGGACTGGCACCGTATTAGGTAATAATTTTCTCATTATGAATAAAGGTTAAAAATTCATTCAGCCAAATAAAAGCAGCTTATTAAATTTATATATATTACTATGGCAACCAAGGATAGAATTTTGTTCTTTTTTAAATGAGGCATATATGCCACATTTTCTTTATCTGTTCATTTGATGTTAGATGCCTGGTCTGCTTCCATCTCCTAGCTACTGTGAATTGTGCTGCCATGAACATGGGGGTGTAGCTGTCTCTTAGGCATTTGACTTAAATTCCTTTGGCTATTGTTTCCATTAGAAAATATGATATAGGCTTGGCGCCTGTGCCTCAGCGGGCTAAGGCGCCAGCCACGTACACCTGAGCTGGTGGGTTCGAATCCAGCCTGGGCCCTCCAAACAACAATGATGGCTGCAACCAAAAAATGGCCGGGCGTTGTGGCGAGCGCCTGTAGTCCCAGCTACTTGGGAGGTGGAGGCAAGAGACTCTCTTGAGCCCAGGAATTGGAGGTTGCTGTGAGCTGTGATGCCACAGCACTCTATCCAGGGTGACAGCTTGAGGCTCTGTCTCAAAAAAAAAAGAAAAAAAAAGAAAATATGATATATATATGTGTGTGTGTGTGTGTGTGTGTGTGTGTATGTGTATATATATAGATGCTTATATTGTGAAATAATTAAATTAAGATCATTAACAGATTCATAATCTATATGATATATATATGTGGGTATACATATATATATCATATAGATATATGTATTATATATATCATATAATATATATTGATATGATATATATAATACATATCAATATATATTTCATAATATATGATATATATGTGTGTATATATATGAAATATATGATATATATGTGTGTGTATCATATATGTTATGAATCTGTTAATGATGATTTAATTATTTCACAATATAAGCATTTCTTATTATCAAGGAGACATTTCACGGGTTAATGTTTGATCTAAAACTTGTGATGCTTTTAGTTTAAGCATGAAGTCATAAAATCTGAAAAATCAAAGGTCTTCCAAAAATGATCAAATGTACTCATTTCTCAACCCCACTTTAAAGATAGGGAATTTGAAACAGGAAAATTACGAGATTTGTCTAACAACAAACAGCTAACTGAAGCCAAAGTTGGTTTGAAAACTCAGGTATCCTAACTTCAAGTTCCATTAATCTACCACTGAAACACAAGCCTAATAGTTTTCTGTTATAAATAGAATACGTACAGCATATACTGTTGTAAACATCACATTGCATTCCATAAATATATTGGGGCTGTCCAGAAAGTATCCGAACAGTATATGAAAAATAGAGAAATATATGGCTGGATACTTTGTGGACATCCTTCTTATACTATATACAATTATTTTTAATAATATTTTAGAAACTAAATTGAAGATAGCAAACAACTTTTAAATTCTATTTTCAAAAATTTTCTGATATCTTCTTCCAGGAGTTTGGTTAAGACTAAAATGAATAAATAGTGCCTAAAATGCATAAATAGACTCTTTTGCCTTGTTTCCATAATGGTATTATATGGGGTATAAATTTCAGTTCACATACCTATTTTAAATTCAAATTAGCTTTAAGCCTGCCATGTGAACTTTAAATATCCTCTCCTTATTCCTACCATGTATGTTGGGCCAGGTAAGCCAAAGTTCTAGGGTTATAGTTTTTAAGCAGGGTTGATTCTTCCTTCCTCCAGTTACGGGGGGATATTTGGTAATGTCTGCAGATATTTTACTTGTCATGACCTGAGACAGTACTATTGCATGTGATGGTAGAGGCTAGTGGATAGTGCTAAACTTTCCACAACGTACAATCAGACCCACAAAACCAGAATTATTCAGACCAAGATGCCATAAGTGCCAAGATTATGAAATTCTTCTCTAGAAGCTTAGTTTACATCAAGGAATCAGGCAGGCTCACCAATCACTTTCATTTTCCCATGCTGGTTACCAAGGTGATGCCATTATCCCCGCCACGTAACTTTGCTGGGTTACGTGGGTTGCCACTTTGCTGTGTCCATGGCAAGTCTAAGGCACAAGGTTGTGGTAAGACTCAAAATGCTGGTCTGAGATTATTCAATGTGTTTCTTCTGAAGCCTTTTTCTATCCATACTGCACTGCCAAGGAGGTGAGTAGCACTTCCAATGCTTATGGGCTCATGGATGGCTTCCTGTCCTCCAACTCTGAGCATCTCTTTTGATTTGTGAAAAAAGTTTCTCTACACAATTTCTCATGTCTAGACATTTTTAAAATAAAATATAGGGATCGTTGCCAGAAAATTTCCTTTACGAAAGGAATTAATGATTCAACACCCATTACAGAAAACAGTGTTAAACATTCTCCATGGGTCAAAATTATTCCCATGATTTTCTAGTGATGTCAAAAATGAAAGGCAATTGATCATTAAATTAATACACCTTTTTTCAGTTATGAAATATGAAATGAGTCCATACTATGTACTATTTCAGTACTTTAAATTATGGGTATATATGACCAAAAAAGCCCTCTAGTCTCATGAAATTTATATTTTAGTGGGGCAAGACCAAAATGCACCTACCAAAAAGATAGAAAAAGAAAAAAATATATATGATTTCAGGTTGCAGTCCTTTCCTTTCCTCTCCTTTCTTCTCTTCTCTTCTCTTTCCTTCTTTCTTTGCTTTACTTTTTATTTCTTCTTTTTCTTTTTTTTGTTCTTTTCTTTCTTTTTGGAGCTTGATGGCCACATTCTTTCCTATTTTAATATTAAACACTTACAAAGTCTGTACAAGTGAATTTTTAGTTGTAATAATGCCACCTGCCTCACTAGAGATGCTGAAAGAATTAATGAGATAATGATATAGAAATAGAAAGTGCTTTCATATGAAACCTTTAAATTAGCTTCATAGTAGGGCTAAGGAGGTTAGCGTCTTGGTGGATGAATCTTCATTCCGCCATGGCCCCAATCCCTCACCCTGCACACACCTGGCCTGGTGGCCCCCTGCCTTCCCACGCATCATTCCTTGGCCTGGAGTACCCTGCAACCTTTCCACCCCTCTCCATTCCTTCTCTTCTTATGTACTCTGCTCTCAACTCCTCTATGATATTTCTATTATTTTCCCTTCTCCACCCATGATTCGTGACATCAAGGGGACAGAACAGCCCAGCTGGGCACACCATTTTTTTTTTTTTTTTTTTTGCTATCTCACTTAGTAGTTAATCCCTCTTTTCCACTAGGCAACTTTAAGAAAATGAAAGAACAGAGCCCCAAATCATTCCTTAAAAGACAGAAAATAGGATATGCTTTCAAATAAGAAGATTCCAAGGCAAAAAATATCTTGCAAAAATGGATGCTGACAGAAAGCATTAAGATAACCCCATGAGAACTAAAAACAGATAATAACAGAGCAGTGACAGCTGATACTGTGCTGTGGTCACTGTATGCCAGACACTCTTGCCAGTGCTTCATATGCACAGACACACTTAATTTTTAAAACACATAGAAGATGCCATTTGTATTTTTATTCAGTGGGTGAGGAGACGTGGGCACATGGAGGTTGAGCAACTTGCCCACGGCATTCCTGAGACGTGAGTGCAGGACGTTTGGCTGCAGATCTGTGCTCTTGACCAGAGAGCTATGAAATCTCTGGTACCTGTGGGATGGGAAGATCAGAGAACGCGGGGAAGAGGGTGGAGCATTAGAAACTGACTGGGTAGGCCCAGGCAAGAGGTAGACATTTGGAAACAGAGGTCAGGGCATTTCAGCTAGAAGGGAGGGGCATCCTCCGGAAGCCAGCACATCTGTGACGGTCCTGAGTTGTCTGTTTCTGCAGTAGGACTTACTAATAAAATCTATCATTTTTTACATTTGGTTTTCTTAATTTTACTTTTTCTTTTCTTTCTTCTAGATACCCAGCTATGAGATGCAAGAGTTTGGGAAGATTTGACCAAAGGGCAGAAAAGACCTCCCTTTTCTGGGATTGCAGGATTTCTTCCGTGGGACCTACTTTCAGGGGAAATCCCCACAAAGATCCTATCTGCCATCTGTCTGCTGAAACCCAGAGAAAAAGCCAAATGCTGTGACATAAGAGCAAGGGAGAGGTTTGTAAAAGATTGGAGATGCTCGAAAGCACAGAATCTTGTAGAGCTTAAGACAGACTTCTATCTGCCAGATTCCAGTTTTGTTTCTTGTTTTTTGTTTTTCTTGAGTGAGTGCTAACTGCCTCCAGATTCAATGTTGTTTCTGAGTGACTGGGAGGCAGCAACTGGTAAAACTCTTTTCTCTCACTGTCTCTAAAACATCCCTGAAGCACCTAGAGGCCAATTCCTCAAAAAGAGACATGCAAATGCTGGTTACAAACTGTAGTGGGGACAGGAGGCAGTGAGCACATTCGCCTGAAAAAAAAATCATGCTAGAATCGCAGGTGTATTTTACAAGCTTTGAGTTGATTCCTCGTAAGGGCAGGATCTGGCTGCTTGTCAGATATCAAAGTTGTGTTCCATGCAGTGTGGCTCCTTGAACAGTTTATGTCGTGTTTATCAGCAACTGCAGGTTCAGGGCCGTGGTCAGCAATTGCCTAATTACTCTTGCGTGGCTCCTTTGCTCCCTCCCTTCCGTTTGCTGCGGCCAGGAATTATAGCCCTGATTGTTCCAGGCTGTTTCTTGAACATTCATGTGTTTCCCTTAACTGGAAATATTACACAGTGCGACCGCCTCCCTTTGGGGGCTGGAGTATGAGCTGTTTTGTAAGCTGGTCTCTTGTCTCGTCCTCCGAAGCCCAGGAGGGTGGAGGGGTGGCGGACCTCACACTCTGTGCTCCTCCTTTAAAGGCACAATTCCATCCTCTGAGTCTTCCTTTCACACCCAGCATGAAAAAGAAGGAAAACCTACTCCCCAAGATGAGTTTTTCTCCTTTGAGGAGGTTCTTGGATTTTAAATACTTATTCAATCACCAAGTTTAATAGAAGTGACTGGTCCCTTACCCCAAGTTTACAGGAATCCTGAGAAAGCAAGAATGTATCTTTTAATTGAGCAGGATTAAGTAAGATTCTGGGTTCTTCTGAGGCAACGCCTTTTGCAAAGCACAGTGTGGGCCGAGACCCAGACCCGGCCAGCTCTGCTTCCCCGGGAGCCAGGCAGCTAGTGGCCAGGCCTTCTAATAAAGCACCAAGGAGCCTGGCCCAGAGCTGGCCCCCTGCTGAGAGGGGCCAAGGGTCACTTTCTGGGAATTCTTCATAAACTTCCCCTGCCATTCTTCCTGCAGCGGTTGGGGCACATTTATCTGCCCAGACACTGCCTTCTTTTGCACTTAGTAGATGTTATCTTCCTGCCCAGCTCCCATCACAGAGGTTAAATGGAGTAAACCCAGGCATAGCCTCACCCTGGTAACTGCCAACCAATGACTTCAGTGTCTCCATGGTCCAATCACTGCCCCGCCCAGAGCAGAAGCTGCTGGAAACCTCTGCTCCCTTCCAGGACACTTTCTTTTTCTCTTCTGCTTTCTCATGCAGGTAAGCAGTAATGAAAAATGAATTCTTCCCCGAAAGTCACTTCATGTTGTGGCATTCTGGAAAACTGGTGTATGTTTGCTTGTCTATCTATGTTTCTCTTTTACCCCTACCCTGCTTTTAAAAATAATAATCTTTTATTTTCCTTGTCCCTTTATTTTATTTTATTTATTTTTTTGAGACAGAGTCTCACTTGCCCTCGGTAGAGTGCGGTGGCATCATAGCTCTCAGCAACCTCAAACTCTTGGGCTCAAGTGATCCTCTTGCCTCAGCCTCCCGCATAGCTGGGACTATAGGCACCTGCCACACCACCGGCTATTTTTAGAGATAGAGACTCGCTCTTGCTCAGGCTGGTCTCGAACTCTCACAAGAGATCAAACAATCCACCTGCCTGCCTCAGCCTCCCAGAGTGCTAGGATTATAGGCATGAGCCACCCGGCCTGGCCTTTCGTTTTATTTTTAAATGCGCATTATGCAAACATTACAAAAGCATCAACAGAATTCTAAGTCAAAGGCAAGGAGAAGGCATCCACAATCCCACCACCTCCATAAGCCGAGGAGGTGCCTTCTGTTTCTGTCACTCTGTTCTACCGAGACCCACGGGAATATGTAACCCTAGCAGCATAATTACAGCAGACATGCATCTTTGCATCTTCTTTCTTTTCAACTGGATATTGTAGGGCAAGTCTTTTTTCCATGTCATCACACAGGATTTACATCCCTCTTTCTGTTCTCTGCTTACCCAGTCAATGGGTAAATACAATTGATTTAACCCCTTTCCTATACTTAATCAATATAAGTGGCTTTCATTTCTTGCTATTATATAAAAGCACTGTTTTATTGCTTTTGGATAATTTTCTTATGATAAGTTTTAAGAAGTCCTCCTCTATATTTGCTTCAGACACAGAGGTGACTGTTACTTTCCTATTAACAGTGTCCTCTGTGGTCTGAGCGCTGGGAGCCTTATTGGGAACCTTCTCCCCAGATGTCTTGGGCCGTGGGAGACAGAGATGGGTGGAGGAGGGGGCGCAGGGCTTTATAAGGAAGTGGAGAAAACTCACCGCACAGTTAATTAGAAAGTGCCATGAAGCAAGTCCAAACTTTATGGCTTTCCTAGAATTGATGACGGTTCCTAACCAGGCCTGCCTGTTCTCTGCAGGTGTGTGCAGCCTCCAAGACCATATGGTTTTCGGCTGCACTGGGCCTCATTCTTTGTTCAGCCCATGATCCTGTAACTGAATATCAGTTAATAACTTTTCATAATAATGTAGCTTGGATCAGCTTTTAGGCCCAAAAGGAGGCCCTGGACAAAGCTCTGCCTTCTTCAGGCTCGTGCTGCGTCGCTGGCATGCCTGCTGGGAGCCTAACTCGTGGCTGTCCCCAGGGCAATAGCAGCAACCTGGCCTTACAGAGGGCCAGCTGTAGGTTCGACAAGTGAGAGGCCAGGGCACAGAGCTTATTCCTCAGCAATAATTTGTCTGCCTTGGGATTTTCCTAGGGTCTGGGGTCCTGTGACTTAAAAAAGGGCCAGAGAATTATTTTTCCACTAAAAATTATTTGATGTCAATTTACAGCATGTACAGCATGCAGGCAGTCTCCAGCTTACGTGAGGTGATTTTCAGGCATCCCCAAGAGGCCAAGGTCTCTGGGGATCTTGAGACTGGCGGGGCCAACCCTGTGACCAAAGGAATTCTCTACCCACCCATTAGTTGTGAGGTTTCCTCAAGTGCCCCCTCATTCCCACCTAACCCATCTCCTCTTTGAAGGGGTCCTGCCACCTTCCCTGCTTGCTCTTTCTCCTTGGTGGCAGGGACTCAGGGCACTGGGGCTGGGGTCCCTCATGGCTGCTATCTGTTTTCAGCATCCACCCCAGGAGGTTTCAGACTCAGCACAGACACGTGGTCATGCTTCTTTCCATATTAGAGTGGCCAGGAGTCCCAGGGAGCTGGGTGTCCCTCTGATCCAATTGGAATCTGTCTGCTCATCCGAATCACCAGGGAACTTTGAAAAAGCACTCATGCCTGGGCCTCACTGCAGACCCACTGAATTGAAATTTTTCAGGTGACAGCTGGAAATTGTCCTTGAATCATTAGGATAATTAGTTATTGGGCACCTACTATCTTCATGAGTTTATGTCTTGGCCCTTTCCATGTTAGGAAAGAGCATGGTCACCTAACATGCAGCAGCGTCTTTCTGTCTGCAGTTTGATGTGTGTGGCGGTGGGGACAAGGAGGGTGGGAACAAGGCCTGAGCTCAGAGAGTGTCCTTCCCAGTGTCACCAAGCAGAAAAGCACCCCTTTACAACTGCCTGCCGGACAGGAGGGTGAGGGGAAGCAGGGCATTTTTCAACTTGGTCATCACCTGGGAAGGGAGAGACGAACCTCAGAGCAGAAGAGAGAAATGAGCAGCTGCCTCCTGAGGGTTAAGAAGGAAGCAGAGTGACAGGAAGCACATCTGGGGACCCGCAGGTGTTCTGGAACTTGACCTGAGAGGAGGTCCTTACCCCATAAATGCTCTTGTCCCCTCAGCTGGACGCATGCTGCTAAAATGGCCCTACTACCAAGGCCTGAAGGAGGGGAGGGGTTTGAGTTTCTGGTTTGCCTTGCTCTGTAGCGCAGCCTCCAGCACAGAGCCAAGCTCTGCTCAATCAGTACTTGCGGAAAATTATTAAAAGCTAACATTTATTTATGGTGACTCGGAGACTGTCCATTTCACCTGTACTATCTCATGTCATCTGCACGACAATCCTAGAAGGTGGGTACTATGATTATCATCCCCATCCCAGGTTTAGGTATGTGACTAAGACACGGTGACATCAGGTGACTTGCCCCAGTTCTCACTGCTGGTAAGGGGAGGCCTGTGCATCTCTGCCTACTTTCACTCAGCTACTGCCCGTGTGGCCCTCAGGTTTGTTTCAAGTCAGGCTAAAACATCATGAATCACATAGGCATTTGTGTGCATCCTCAGAGCCTCAATCTAATGTATGAGGCCACGGCTATGGAAAAATGTCTTCTTCATTCCAAACACAAAGTTAGGGAAATCCTACTGAAGCCCAGCCAGATGGATTAAAGCTAAAGCACAATTTAGGGTTCTCAGTATTGCTAAATGCTAGCCTCTTGGATGACATTACCAAGAAATAAAGCCAAAAGGAAGCATTGAGCAGATATACTGTGCTGATTCATAGAACATCTGCCCTCCATTCCCGCCTCCTTCCCTCTCCTTGAGATAGTTTTGGGGGCAACTCAGTGGTCAGACTAACCTGGCTATGACCCGGGTATGGTGGGACAGAGGTCAAAGGAAGACTGCTCCCCTGCAGGCCCCAGAATCTATGCTATTTCCTGAATGATCTGGCCCACATCGGGGATGAGCTTCCTCCAATTGGCCTCTCATACCCCAAGAGTGGGGTCCAAAGCCGCAGGGAGCACTGGATCCAGCCAGCACGATTGCCTTAGGAGCATCCAATAGGGACTCGGGGGACACACAGAACCCTCTGTGATTCTTGTGGACATAAGAAAAACTCACAGACAAATGCCAGAGTGAGAAACACCATCCTCCCTGCTCCTTTCCGCTCTGGGTCAAACGCATCCATCTTCCTCGGTCTCCTCTGGGCTGTGGGAGGGAGACTTCCTGGAGAAACCACCAGTAAAGAATTGCTTACTGCAAGGAGGCTTGACAGACACATCACAATAGAAGGGGTGGCTCAGCCTGCAGAACTATTTACAGCAGGATGTGAGGGGGAGTGAACCTGAAAGCGTGTGTGTGGCTTGGGGGAGTGGTGGTCTTGGAAGGCGCTCAGCCCTTCCGGGTGGGAAGGGGTGGCCTTCTGCTCCTCCAGTAACACCAGCAGAGTCAATGATGACTTCCTGGCACCATAGCGTCCCTCTTACACTCATCTTAAACTCCCTGTCCTATTTAACAAGTATGAGTGCGAGTTCCTTGGTCCCTGGTTATATGCTGGCCTGAAAATATTGAAGAGTCATTGGTTTATGTTGCAGACACACAGAATCTTAAAATAAGAAGTGTGCGTGCGCGCGCGCACTCATATGCATGTGGTGCAGGGCTGCCACGATGGTGGGATGGCGCAGAGGTGATGGTGACACGTGTGCCTGTGTGCAGCGTGACAGCTGGTATTGTGAGCACCCTGGAGAAAGACGTCTGGCTTCCACGTCACCCAGAGGAAGCACACTTCCTGGGGGAGAGCAAGCAGCCCTCCATGTGCTCCTTCTGTCCACATTCTTCATGCACGAAGTCAGGCGGACATCCTAAGCCAAGAAGGAAAACCGCTGGGTGATGCGGGCTCTCCCGATGTGTTTATGAGGAAAGGAGAAAGTATGTGTCCATCTTTGGCTTCGTTTTAAGTGTCACATGAGAGAAGGGTGAGGAGACTGTCTGGACAGCACCCCTCACCAGCTCTTCCCCAGCTCCCTCAGCGATCCTGGGACATCGCCCCATCACCTCCAACCGGCCTGCTTGGCTCTGGCCTAGGGCTGATGTTCTCTCGTCCCCTGCGGGTGATAAGGTCAGCGATGACCTGCCCATGGCAAGGTGAGATGGTAGAAAGGGCAAACTCCAGTAAGCACCAGGCCCCCCCATCCCCTGTTGGTGGCATCCACTCTCCCCTCAGTCAAGACTCAGCAACCTCGAGCCTTCCCATGGATTTCGTTCTGTTTTTATGTTAGACTCATGTGTCCTCAATTTCCTTCCCATTTCCTGGCATTTTTCAGCATTGACTTTACTTTCCATATCATTATCCAGAACAGGAAAAGATTTTTTTGCTTTTCATTATTTATTTTGTCACCAGCCACATTATCAAGTTACCTTGCTTGTTCTAAGCAAGTCAGGATTTGGAGCCATGATTTGCCTCTCTTACCTTTTGTGATTTAGTATTATAGGAAACTCTGATAATCTAATTTATTTCTATTCTGACTATTACTATATATGCCAAAATGTTCGTGCGTTTCCACAGCTCTTAAATTCGAAGTTTAATTTGAATTTTTATAACTTCACCAGAGTATGCCATGTGCGGATTTTTTTTTCCCCCAAAATAATTTGTAAACTTTTTATTAGAAGTCTCAAGTCTGGATGCTGTTCTTCTGGGGAAAGAAATGTTTTACTGGATTTGTGTACTACGTCTCCTACGGGTTGGCTCTTTACAGGATTTTCTTTATCATTTCCGGGTGAAAATAGATAGCTTGCCTCCAAATTCTCATTTACTAATTTAGTGTCTAGCTTATTTTTAATACCTCTATTGTTTCCATTGCATGTCTTTAATTTGCTAATTCTTTAAAATCTGAAACCAATCCTTAATAAACCCAGGTTGCATTTTCTCAGCTCTCTCTGAAACCCAGAGATTTCATATTTTTTATGTGTTTTCCCTGCTTCTTGGAGAGGGGAGGTATATTTCTTCTGAATCTTAAAACTGGCTCTTTGCTTTGAACAATTTTTTTCTATGTCCAAGTATCTTCCCTCCCTTCCTCTCTGTCTTCCTCTCTGCCCACCTCTCTTCCTCGCTTCCTCCTTTCCTTCCTTCTCAACCACAGAGAGAAGTCTACACATGTCTAATATTAGGTGCCAAGATAGATGTTTATCAGAGTTACGTAGGTACTTGTCCAGATAATTTCGTACCAGAGTAAGGGTGAGCATTGTAAACTGATCTTTCCTCTAGTCCAGTTTAACTTAAGTGAGGTTCTCTTCTCCATAATGACTAGGAAGAAAGTAAATCAGAGGCAGCGGGAGTTACTGCTCTGAGAAGTACTTCATTAGGTACATCTGCTGTGGCAAAGGGAAGTTAACTGTCTTACTTTCTAATCAAGGTGGGTGCCTTCTTTTAATATATGGCTGGAACCTTCATCCTTCTTACCTGGTCCTCAGCCTACATCAGGTGACACTGTGTTGAGCTGTCTCATGTATGGGATTCTCTGAGACCTGTTTTTCCCCAGCTCACCCTCATTTCTAGCCCCCATCTCATTGACCTTGGCAGTAGCATTTTGGTGAAATTTCTCCCTACTTGTGTTTTTCTGTACAACAGATTGTGTTTTGTAAATGCCACACACCATCAACTTTGCAGCCCTCATTGCAAACCATGTGTAGTTCCCTTCTTGAAAATGCATAGACCTGGCCTCCATGCATAGAATATGATGGAAGTGATACACATCAGTGCCACAACACAAAAGGCAATATGGCTTCAACCCAGTTCTCCCTCTCTGTTTCTCCTCTTTTCTCTCTGAGTACATGCAACTTGGAAGCCCTGAATCGACTTGCAAGACATTTGGTGCCCTGGAGCCACCATGCTGGAAAGACAGTGTGGAGAGAACACATAGTGGGAGAGGGCTCAGGCCCCCGTGGGTCTTCCCAGCATGAACCCTAGACTTGCAAGTGAGTGAGCTTCATCTGATTCCAAACACTGGCCTTTGAGCTTCTCCAGTGGAGCAGAGATAAGCTGACTCTGCCAAGTCTTGCCCCAGACGAGATCCACGAGCAAAATAAATGATGTTGTTTTGAGTCACCAAGTTCAGGGTGCTTAGTTACACAGCAGTAGACAAGTGGAACATACATGGGGGGGTCTTTCTCAATCCCATTTTGTGTTTATATACAGCAACTAGTTTTCAAAATGGTCTTTCAGGTTATTCTTCCCTGTTTCATATTGATAAAAACATTTTTATTTTTATGCTTCCTTTTTCATTTCATTAGAATTGAAGATGAAGAGAAGATGAAAATGTGGCTTCAAATTGCCACCTTGAACAGAAACTTGTGATTTTATTTCCAATTAAGATGCTACGTTATTTCTATAAAATCTTGTCCTTTATTTACATGTCAGTTTCAGTTAGTTTATCACATCAGCTGTTGTCATTTGGTAAGGTAAGACCCTGCTGGCCTCCTCTTCTGTCCCGGTCTGTGTGTGCAAATGACATTAATTTATAATTTAGAGGAATTTCTTAGGTGTTCATCTGCTCCTTCAGTAAGATAAGCTACTTCTAAATGTCATTAATCTATCAAGGCGGCTCAGCACAAAATAACCAGGGTGGAGTGCTCTCTAGGAAAAGTAAAAATAATAATGTTCCTCTAACATCATGTGTAATCAACAATTCTAAAATCACCAGAATGTCAGAACCAAAACGATTAAAATTCCAAAAAAAAATTATAGTTTTGTTAAATGGGGAAGAAATCATTGATTATCTTCCATCTGGTTGACAGATGATTTCAAGTGTTTAAAATACTTCTGAGCATGCTGTCTGTTCACAAGTGATTTCCATTGCCATCTAGTCTTGATTGGTTTTCAGAAGTTGGGCCTGAAATGCTCTTTGCTTCATTCTGATCGGCCTTCTTTCCTGTGTTCCCCCTTTTAATGAGACATCTGAACAGGATGCAGACCACTTAAGTCCTTGGGGGAAATAAGCTCTCAATTGTTAAGAGGAGGTGTGGGTGCCAAACAGAATCACTTGGCAGGATGGAAGGGCACAGACTTAGAGGCTGATCTTGGGATTTAATCTTGGTACTGACACTTACTGGTTTGTGGTCTTGAGCAAACTACCTTCTTGGATGTCAGTTTCTTTATCTGAAAAATAGATACAATCACATGTGTTAGTTTCCTAGGGCTGCCATAGCAAAGTACCAGGGGCTGAGTGGCTTAACCAATAGACATATTTTTTTTCACAATTCCAGAGGCTAGAAGTCCAAGGTCAAGGTATCAGCAGGATTGATTTCTCCTGAAGCCTCTCTCTTTGGCTTGTAGATAGCTCTTTTCCCTGTGTCTTCATATGGGCTTTCTTTTTTGTGACTGTATCCTGCTTTCCTTTTCTTATAGGACACAAGTCATGCTGGATTGGGTCCCCACCTAATGATCTAATTTTAACTTGATAACATCTTTAATGACCTTATTGCCAAATATAATTGCATGCTGAGGTACTGAGGATCAGGGCTTCAATATATATTGGGGGAGGGGGAGAACTCTTCAGCCCATAACATAACCTGTCCTGAGATATTGTAGATAAAGTACCTGGTATACAATAAAGATGTTAAAACTGTTAGCTCTCTTTCCCCCTTCTCTCAATTCCAGATTTGTTTGTCCTTAGTGGTAGAAAGGAATGTATTTCCTTTATCCTCAATCTAAACTTTCCTCTTCTCCTTTCCAAGAATTTTTGTGAGAAATCATGGAAAAAAGACTTGGCTTAATATTCTCTATTCAGAGACCCTACTTCATTAGGCTCAAAAAGAATTCCAACAATTTTCCTCCTCTCCTCTGGAATGTGGAGATGGTGACTGGAACTAAGATAGTCACCCTGAGACCAGGAGATGACCTTGAAGATGAAAACCCATATAAGGTAGAAAAGTGAAAATAATAGAAGACAACCGGGAATGACAGTGTGTAGGGACCTCTCAGCCTTGTACTGCCTACCACAGGGCTTCATGTTACCTGAAAAAAAAAAACAAAAACAAAAACCTATATTATTTGTACCATTGCTGTTTTAGCCAAATGTAATCCCTAATTAATGCAGAATTTGAGTTCAGTTGTCAAATTTAAGGTGCCCATTAATAAACTAATTTAATGTGTTTAAAAATAAATTGACTTCATGGCCTTCCAAGCTTACATTCCACGCACGTCTTGCGGCTGACTGCGGAGAGAGCACCGCTGTGTTGTGAGCACATGCGCCTTCCACAAAGTAGCAGAGTGAGGAGTGGGAGGAGCTGAGCAAGCCGGCCGTTGCTAGGAGACAAAGTCAGGCCGCTAGGCGGGAGATGGGGAAAGCACAGCCTCATGTTCATTGTAACGATTTGGAAATTATTCTAAATAAAATGGGCAGCGATGCTCTGATTTGCATTTTTAAAATTTTGATGTTGCTTAAAGAAAGGATTGTAGACATAGAGGCAAGTATAGAGGTGGAAAGAGACAAGGAAGTGGGGGCTGGGAGTAGGGGGTGGCAGTGGCAGTGCAGGGGGAGGATGGGGTCCAATTTAAGATGTATCTTGGGAGTAGGTAGCACCCATGAAATTTGTTGGTTGGATGCGGAGGTTGGGAAGCAGGAGGAGTCAAGGCTGACATGCACTTATCTCATTTTAATGACTGAGCAGATGGGTGATGCTATTTAAGGAGATGGGGAATGTAGAGGGAGAGCTGGGTATTTTGGGGAGAGGGAGACTGGGCTTAGTGGTCTGCTTTGGGTATGCAAAATTCCCGAAGCCAAAGATAGGCGGGTGTCAATATCGAGGAGACAGTTGGCTGTATGAGTCTAGGCTCCTGGGGAAGGTTCACTCACGCCGGAGACATACATTTTTCAGTTATTGGTATAAGATGGCATCAAGCCATAGGATTGGAGATCACCTAAGGAAATAAGTATAGATGGAGAAGATGTTCTAAACTGAACCTGAGGAGCTCTCTTCTTGATAAGGAGTCTGGTGAAGAAAGATTCTGCAAAGTCACTCAATAAACAGTGGCCACTGAGATAAAAGGATAAACAGGGCTGTGTCCTAGAAGCCAGGAAAGATTCCGAAGGGAGTGGTTACACGTGTGCACCACTGTTCACTGCACTTGGCCAGAGGGAGGGCATCTCTGATGTTGACAGGGTTGATTCAGTGAGTAGACTGTAGGCAAGGAGATGAGGGGTGTTTGTGGGGTAGCTCTTGAATTTCCCTGTAGAGGAAATAGAGGAGTGGGCTGGTAGCTAGTCTGAGATGGGGGGTCAAAAAAGGATTTAAACATTTGGCATATTTCTGTTCAGTGTAGAGAGAGATTGATGATATGTGAGATAGAGAATAACTGAATGAATGAAATCCCCAAAGAGTTTTCCCAGAGTTTGAGACATAGAGTGTAAGTGACTCTTATGCAGCAGAGACAGTTTTGGGTTTTTTAAAAATTTTATTGAAAATAATGCTGCAAAGATCACCTCCCCCACTTTTTTTTTTGAGACAAAGTCTGGCTCTGCTTTGTCACCCAGGCTACAGTGCAATGGCATCATCATAGCTCACTACAACCTCAAACTCCTGGGCTCAAGTGATCCTCCCACCTCAGCTTCCCAAGTAGCTGGGACTATAGGTGCCCACCACAATGCCCCGCTAGTTTTTCTGTTTTTAGTAGAGATGGGTTCTCACTCTTGCTCAGGTTGGTCTCAAACTCCTGAGCTCAAGGAAGCCTCCCACTTCAGCCTCCCAGAGTGCTAGGATTACAAGTGTAACCCTGGCCTAAGATCATCTCTTTATATCAACATTTCCCTATGCTTCTAATTATCTTTAGGAAAAACCTGCCAGAGTCAAGGTCATGGACTTTTTTTAATGGCTCTTGACACATTTGTAAAGCTACATCCAGAAACATGATAATATTTAACATAATCTCATTTTTCTTATAGTCTTCTGAATATTTAAAAATATTTTTAGTCACTGTAATTTTTCTTTGGTGCATGGTCTGCCATTGTGTTTTGTGTATTTTCAAAACTGGAACATAGATGATTTTAAAAATGTGTATATGTTTTTATATACCATATTAATAATTGATGCCTTTGCCAAATTTGTGATATACCTATTTCCCAGTTTGCTTTTATTTTACATTTTTCTATCAATTTATATTATGATGTTTTTCTATCAATTTTTCCTTCATGATTCTGTCTGTTGTTTTGTCTTTAGAAAGTAATTTTTTCTCCCAAGAAACAATACAATGAATGACTCTAACAGCACAAGAGAACTGTGATTGCCTGTCCCTAAGTTCTATGAACAGATGGCTCAGAAATGGAGTTCACCTAACCCCATTGCATTTCCAGCTCCAGGAAATGAAGCATTCCCAGAGAAAGAAAATGGATCTGATTTCATGTCTGCTAAACAGCAAACAACAAAACTGAAATAATAATCTACATCAAAACAATTGGCCATAGAAACCTTCACAAATGAAATTTGTGCAATATCAGAAGCTCAGCCAAGTTACAACCAACCCACATCATAAAGCTCAAAATGCTGTATCAAGTTACCACTTTTCTGTGTAAACTTGCTTTTCAGTTATTTATCTGATGAAATATTCCTTTGTTTTATCCGGAGAAGCTTCCTGTCTGTGATCATTAACTAACTTCCTCCCTCCCTCCCTCCCTCCCTCCCTTCCTTCCTTCCGTCTTTCTTTTTAGTATACAGCACAGCAAGTTATGATGGAGCCACAGTTAGTATGTCAGGAAAATTAGGAGTATCTAATCTGCACTATAACATATGTGGCAGAATAAAACACAAACCAGGCACGGGCACTCACTCCTTCCCACTGTGTGCAGGGTGGGACTAATCCAGAGGAAGAATTAGTATCCTGAGGCCCGGGAGATTATCAGGTCCTTCGTGGTATAAGTACCAGTGATTTCCACTTTTTGGAGGATTTCTTCTACGGTCTTTTCACTTGCTATATCCTTCCCTCTCTCTCACTTCCTTGACATTTTCTCCTCTTTTCTATCTGGTATTATCCTTGGAGCCGGGCAAGATGGCCTTGTCCCAAACCCACACTCCAAAGGATTGTGGCCTTCTAGGGGTGGGAAACCTATAGCCTCAAGGTCACGTGTAGCCCTCCAGCTCGCCAAGTGTAGCCTTTAACAGAATTCAAACTTTCCAGAAAAAAAAAAAACCCTTTATTAAAAGGATTTGTTCCATAAAAATTGGATTCAGTCAAAAGTCCACACTCAAGGAAGCCCCGAAGCCACAGATTCTTGCTCACTTCAAGACCACAGAAGAAATTGGGACCCTATAATTCCCTGCCCCCAAGTCCATAAGCCTATTTCCAGAGCCTGCATGGCATCTTCCCTACCTGTAGCCCCTCACCCTAAGAGATTTCTCTGGGTCTGTGGGGTGGCCAAGGGAGGCTACTTGCAAGGGGCAGGGATGGAGTGGGGACTTAGGGCTGGTGTGTCCATGCATAGGAATGAAGCACCTCATGCTATGGGGCCTGAGCCAGGGTGGGGAGAGACAGGGAGTAGGCCTTGGGACTTTAGTTATTGCATCCTGGAATTCTGGGGAGACCAGGAGTTCTAAATTTACCAACCCTGGGCTCCCAGTTTGTTATAAAGATATATTTATCAAGGTAGGAGGATCAAACATAGTTTACTTAGTCTGTTCATTTAGTGTTCAATTGATTTAGAAATTTCAAATCTTTAGATACATGGCACGTGGGTCTCCATTTATCTTTTGCCTCTTGCAAATGTTGGGGTGGGTCTGCATCCACTCCTCTATTTTCTCTTTTCTGTTTCCCTTCTCTTTTCATACAGTTTCTTTTCTCCTGTGAACTGTGGACCTCACGGGGATCTGCTGTGTGGTTCTGACCTTCAGGGCTGGTGCTGCCATTTCCCTCTCTATTTCCTTGCCTGTCGGGATCATCTCTCCACCTTACCAGTTTGAGAAACTGTTCATAATGATGGCTACTTCTGGAGGACAAACAGAAACCTCTATATGAACTGAGAAAAAATTAATTGATGAATGAGCAAATGAAAACAGATGCTGAACACCACTCGGGAAGGCGCAGGAGTGTTCCCCTTGTCCGTTGGCTCTGTCTAACCCATCCTCTGCCCTTCCTTTCTTAGATCACCAAGGGGATTCTTAGGGGGGATGTGGGGACAGGCACACCTATTAAGCCACATGTGTACTTCCTGAAGACCTTAGGAATAGTTTTCTTCATTCCCATTGTTTCTCAAGGCCAGAAGGAGTCAAACTTTGGCCTGTATCCCAATTACCTGGAGGGCTTTTTCAAACAACTCTCAGTTTCTGAATCAGTAGGTAGGAATGGGGTGGGGCCCAGGAATTTGCATTTCTAATGTCTGCTACTGGTCCAAGGCACATTCTGAGAACCATTGCTATGGGTCAATAGGATTTATTGATTTTCCTTGTTTGAATCTCTGTTGCTAATGTGAAATCACTTTTAACTTGTGGTCCATGAGCTGACCCTGACTGAGCTCAGAACATATGCCCAGAGGCATAAAAGCCACTTGAGACTCTGAGCTCCCAGTCTCAGATGCCCGGTCCTGGGACAGGCAGGCTGCTTAGTTAGCAACACAAGGGAGTCCTCACACAGAGGCAACTTGAGCCAGGACTTGGCAGGCTGTGCAGCAGCCTTGGCCATACCCTGCCCTGCAAGCTCCTCTTTAATTGCAGAAATCTGGGTGGCCTTCGCACACGTTGTTTGTATAGCAAAGGAACAGAGACAAGCTGCGTAACCTTGGAAGGCCAATCTCCTCTTTCCCAGCCTCCTGAGAAGCAATGCCCAGAGGAACAAACAATGTGTGTGGGAAACCAGAGAGGGGCTCAGAGGAGGGTGCAGTGGAGAGGCGGGGTGGGGGGCGCTTTTCTAAAGCCTAAATGTCTCCTGATCTGCCTCAAGCCATGTCCTGCCGTGTGAGAGTTCATTAGCTGGAACTCTGTAAATGACAAGAGTCTAAATCTCCTTAGCTAGACACAGGCTACAGTCACACAGAAAGACAATCTTGGCTTCAACTGCTGAGTTACAGCAGCTAGTCCAAAAAAATGACTTGTAAATTGAACCTTTTGAGGATTTGCATCTGATAACGAGGAGGAATTCTCTTCTCTGTCAACAACTTAACCACATCGGCTTCAGGGCGCTGACTCAGGCAGCGTCAGCGCAGACACCAGCTGGTGTGCCCAGGACCTAGCTTTCATTGCCTACTTCCCTTTGTGCAGACCCATAGGCCACTCATTGCTCTCATTGTCCAAGATCACCTTTTCCACGTAACTGTAACTGTGAGTTGCTCTGAGTCTGCCTTGGTCCCGTCATGCTGTGAGAGCCTCCCTTGTAATGAGACAGTTTCGGTTTCATAATAACAATAATAGCAATAATAGGGGCCTCTCATTGACATGAGCTCTACATCAGCACTCTTCACACACCATCTAATAAAATCTTCACAATAATCTCAGGAAATAGGGTTTATTATCCCCAATCTAGAGGTGAGGGAACCAAGGGTCAGGAGTTAAACAACTTTCCCAAGATCATGGAGCCAATGAAATGCTGAGTGTTGATGGAAACTCAAACTTGGGCCAAACTCTGTGCTCTCATATCTTGTACTTGATAGGTGTTTATTAATTTAAGTCAATCCATGTATCTACACACACGTAAAAGAACATTTCAGAAGCAGATTTTAACTTCTTCAATTATTTAGTAATAGGAAACTCAGCTAACCAGGCGCTCCATTCTCTCGGCGAGTCAGTTCACTGAATTGTTACAGTATAATCCATCCTCAATCAATACTCAATTTCTTGCATTATAGAAGATGGCACTGGTGGAAGTGGAAATTATGAATAATCAATATGGCTGTGTTTGTGACGACACAGTGCTATCTAGCACATGGAAATTTGGTATAAAGAAAATGGCAGCCTACCCAAGGGTTGAAGCAGCTCAGAGCAAAAGCCCTGCATTTATAGGAAGATCTGTGGTTCTCACATTTCTCCAGCTTGTCCCCCCAGACATACCAAGTTGCACGACTCCCTCACTTCTTCCCAGAGCAAAGACTTAACATCATCTCATGGTTCACATTTGGAATGTGTGTGTCCCTGTGTGTGAAAGCAGAAGATTAAATGAATGATGACAAGGAATGATCTGTGTATAAGAATAGCATCTGCAAACTGATTCCTTCCTGCTGCAGCCAAAAAGGGTGCAGAGATTACCAAGCAGCGTAAGACCTCTGTTCACCTGGGAGAGCATCGTGAGACGCAAGCTACCTTCAACCCCACATTCAGAAGACCAGGAGCAAGTCTCTAGAATATCCTTACCTGCCACAGAGCTTCATTTCTTGCAGTTTTCTAAAATCTCCCAAATATATGATTTTAACCTGTAGTAGCTGTCGGGTACGATCATTCCATAAATTTACCTCTATACTTTCCTTGTTAAAATTCACTTTCCTTAAGTCTTTCAAGCTTACGGAGATTCCCTGAGATGAATAATGTTATGATAAAAAGTGAGCCCAAGTTTTGGATGCAGAACACCTAGATTTGAAGCTCAGTCCTGCCCCTTATTAGCTGAAGAGGACTTTCAGCCAAGATAGTTGGGCTGAGCTTCCAAGGGAATCCCTCCATGCCAGTCTTAATGCATAAAAATACTATTTCAAAGCTTTTAAAAACTTAAGATACCTGGTTGAATTCAGAAGTGAAAATGAGAAGTTTCAAGGACCAGAGATAAAGAGAGAAGCATAGTGGGGGAGGGGAGTGGAGGCCACATGGCCTGTGATGACATGGGGAGTAGACATAGGGCCAGGAGGAAAAGGTTTATGGCAGGTGTGGGAGTGGAAGTCATCTGGCCTCATGCGTCAGGGGAAGCCAGAACTGGTACTCAGGACAAAATGAGAACCAAAAAGGTTCTAATGAATGTAGAGAAGAAAATCTCCATCTCGTCTCTAGACTGGCACAGCTGGGCTCCCTGCCCTAGAGCACTGTAGAAACAGCATTGTTAAACTCCAATTCCATGGCGCAGAATAGGGCCAGTGGTCCTGAATTCTTGTGTAACATGCGGTGTGGAAAACTGGCAATGTAGGAACTAGAGCAAACCTAAAAACCCATCCTGGACTGGTGAACTCTGTAGTTTCAAGTCAAGGCAACTTGGACCCTTCTCCAAGCTCAGAACACTGACCGGGGGATACTCCTCGGGAATCTTGTACCGAGAGCCTCAAAACTTGCAGGAGCTTTTTGCAGGAGCTTAGGGGGAAGCCTGCAAGGCCTATGGGGACATATGGCATCTGCTTGTTCATTTGCGTCTCACCCCTCTCCATCCATGATTTGATTTTACCCCCACACCCAGGAAAATGGCCACAGCTGAGTAGTTATTTCCTTGTTCCTGGTAGGGACCTTTTCCCTAATCTCTTTTCTAGCAATGTTAACATCACTATTTAGATATTCGGTGCTGGCTTCCCAGAGTAGATATGGCTACAGAGACATATATTATGGGATGAGGAAGGCTGCTTTCTCTGGTTATGGTCAGTTGAGGCACACTGTTCCAGATAATCCGACCAAGTCTCTATAGCTCAAATAGTGTCCACTCTGTGATTCCACTAGTTTGCCTGAAATTGTTCCTTTACTTCTGCCTTTGACCACGAAGTCCTCCTTATTTATTGCCATGTGGAAATGATGTCTCCCTTCCCCTAAAGTCCCACACCTATCTTTCACCAACAGGGTTTGTTGCTTTCTTGTTGTGTTGTTCTATTTGTGCACCTGTCTCATCTTCTAATAATAAGCTCCTTGATTCCAAGCCCAAGGATCTTTCTAATAAACCACGATCTTTATATCTTTGCATCTCCATATTCTTTAGAATTATCAAAATCACACCAACAAACACAACAACTTTTGGCCCCTTCTATTTTAAAATCACTCTCCACCTTCTCTTTTGCTACCTGGGTCTCTAGTAGGACACTGTCTATTCATGAACTGATTCCATTTTATCTTCAGGAAGATTTTCTTATTAATTACCTGGAATGATTAGTTTATTGTTATCTATTAAAGCAAATAAAATAGTGTGTGTTGCTGTCAATTTATGTTACTCTTCCTCTTGGAATAAAGGAGTAGGACTGGGCTGCAGAGACTTCTTTAGTTCTTGCTCCAAATGTTACTGAAATAACAAAATACCATCTAAGGCAGCTAAGAAGAGACTACCTGTGTTTCAGGTAGTAGTGGTGCCCACTTCTTGCTGACGGTAGAACAGAACTTTGACCTTCCCTTTAGTGTTGCTCACTGTTTACTTCTCACAGATTTCTGTGTCTGCCTCTTTACCACTTCTCATGAGCAATCTCATGAGCAGGTAGGTGCTCTCTAAGGTAGAAGAGGATGGTAGCCTCTGGACACTAGGTCAGGGGGAAGAAAAGTCCAAAATAAAATGGTGCAGTAGGGGGAGGATGTTTTAGACAGGAAGCTTTGGGTTTCTGGGAACAGAAACCCCCTCAAAGAAGCTCAAGACAATAGAGAGTTTATTGTCAGGACCCAAAGGGATCCCCAGAGAAACATACACGTGGGAAGGACAGCCTGGCCTCAGGGGAACTGGAAAATTAACAGGCGAGTCCATCTCTTTTCCTTTTTCCCCACATGCTCACTTCATCTTTCTTTACCCACAGACCTTCTTGACTTACTCATCTAATTGCAGGTGGTTTCCATAGCCCCCTGCAAATAGCTATTCTATTCCTTGGGTCTATATGACCTTCCATTTCCCTTCTGCAGAGCTAATCAACCCAGTCTCTGGTTCCTAATTTCAAACCTCTGGAAGAGTAAATCTGAGTGACTTTGCTTGGATCAAGTGTCTGCCCTTGATTGTACCCAGGATTAAGGACAAGAGCTGAGATGACAAGAGTAGGGAGGAGAAATATCAGAGATATGTGTAAGTCAGACAATCTCTTTGAAGAGATGTGGAGGGGGAGAAAATTTGAAGGACAGATAAAACAATGTAAGGCCAAGATGTACTCCTGACCAGCCTGAATATAAATCAAAGCCAAGCCTCCATTCCAACTGAATGTGGGTAGCCTTTCAATGAGCCCAACTGGCCCGAGAGTTGGCATTCAGCTAAGTTTTTGTATTAATTGATGACTTACTGGGAATAGACTGAGAAGGACAAAATCTTTGAAATGACCTATTTTCACAGGGTCATCTCATCAAGGGCCTTTCTGTTCAAAGAAAGCAATTTATTTTCATGCATAACTCACAGATCCTCTGTTTGGAAATGATTGAATTACACTTTCTCATACAAGTTAGGTTTAAGAAAATAGTTTGCATTTCTGGGACACTTGCTTCTCAAAGCATATTTCTTGAGGTTTAGCAACTATTCTCTCAGATTTTCAGGGACTGGTAACTCAAGAATGGAACTGGAAAGATTTTGACTTCCCCAATGTAGGGAAGGAAGAGGCACAGTGTTTGTGTTTTCCTGACTGGTTTTCTGGACTGTGACCTTTCTTAGAATCACATGCTTACTTCATCTTTCTCCATCTTTTTCATCATCTCCCCTATGATGTCTTCCTGAAGTATCTGAATCACTGCATGCATCATACTGATTGGCCCACTAAGTGACTAAATACTATTAGAAACAGCAGGAACAACGAAATCACAAACATCTTAATGGCTACTTACCACAACTCCCTAACATGTTATATACATTGCATTATTTAATTCTTACTACAAGTGTGGCATGAATGTGGTATTATCCCTCTTAAATAGAAACAAACTTAAATGATTTGAGTATCTTTGTTTCTTTCATCTTTGCAAGATGGTGGATCTAGGTTGTGTCTATACGATGTTCACCGGCCAGTCAAGTCCGCTAAATTTAAGAGTTATACATACATAAAATAGTTTGATGAACTAATTTTTATTGGTGTTAGCTTATCTCAACTAAAGAAACCAGGTGCTATTTCTTGCTATCATTGTTGTTTACAAGTTAGCATTTTGTTTTTGTTTTTGAGACAAGAGTCTCACTCTGTTGCCCTGGGTCGAGTGCTGTGACATCATAGCTCACAGCAATCTCAAACTCCCGGGCTTGAGCAATCTTCTTGCCTCAGTTTTTCAAATTTTTAGTAGAGACAGGGTGTCACTCTTGCTCAGGCTGGTCTTGAACTCCTGAGCTCAAGCAATCCACCCCCATCAGCCTCCCAGAGTGCTAGGATTGCATGAACCACTGCGCCTGGCCAAATTAGCATTTTCTTATATCTGCACAAAGTAAAATGGAGACTTTCATTTCAAGCCTTGTTTTAGGCCATGTATCCAACCAGCCAATTCAAAACAATGCATAACTTCTGTTAAACTTCAGGCATGATGAAATCAAGAAGAGGGAATTTGTGGCTAAAATCAATGCATGAGTTTCAATAAGTTGCATAAAAACATAATAGTGAGGCCATTTCTTCTCCCACACAATGTAAAACAGATAGACCTTTCTTTAAGAATAGCATTCCATAGTGTTGAAGTCATTCTGTAATGGATTTAAATAACAAAGGAAAAGACATTTCTCACTGCTAGTAAAAAATATTATTGATGATTGCCCACTCATAAAAGCTGCATTATTGATCACTATGTTCTAGTAAATATTTTACATCTCATTAATATTTACAGAGGCATTAATCATGGTTTCGATATGAGACTTGAGTTAGGAATGACAGTACTTTCGTTGAGGTTCATATTTATTTTTAAATTTGCAGTTGATTGTCCATATCAGATCTCTTTAAAGTGTCTAAATCACCGTGATCTACTGTACAAAAAAGGGGGGTTGGGAACTTGAGAGAGTTTTGAGTTTTTATTGGTGTCATCAGGAACTACTAATGGAACCTTAATCTCCTGCTCTTTCAGTGTCTTTAACTTTGGAGTAGTACTAATATTCGTTTTCTAAATAATGAATCTGATTTCCTTCTTCCCTCCTAGCACAAGTATTATGGCCATCATTGCGCTGGGGTCATTTCTTTCCTTTATTTCATCAAGTAGAAAGGCATTGTTTTTTCTCGAAACACAGAGAGCTTGGGGTTGGACAGAAGTGCCTTTAGAGCTAGGGTGCCTCACTTATCAGTTTGTGACTATGTTCACAGCACTTAAACTCTTTGAGTTTCAGTTTCTTCACATATAAAATGGGAATAACGTGGATCTTCCAGGAAGGGAATGAGAATTCAATAAAATAATCTATGTTTGTATCCTCACATTAACCTGAAATTAAAATAAATGAATAAACACAACATGCAAAAAATAAAAATTAAATTAAATTAAAAAAACCATAATAATCTAAGCAAAACGCCCAGCGTGACAGGCATTTAGGAAAGTTTTTCTCCCTCATTGTATCATTATATAAAATATTATAGGTAACAGTTTTTGATGATTTGGAGAAAAAAATTTCTCCAGTGGAGGAGATTTTTCAAGAGTCTTTTCAAACAAGATTACTGCTTTATTGGTTCATGCATAGTGATTTGAGTAATTTATTTTCTTTTTTCCTATATTTCTTCTGTTTATTCTTTTAGTCATTCATTTGCCATATATGTGTGTGTGTGTGTGTGTGTGTGTATGTATATATATATATATAGATTGCCTATTAAGTTTTAGAACTATCTGAGAAAAATGGATGCAGGGGGATAGGTGGACATGAGATATCTCTAGATGCTGTAATAACATTAGGAAATTTAACTTTATCTTATTAAATAGATATGAAAATAAATACAAGTTTAAAATTTCTGGGAGGCATTGGCACAAATCCGGGCAAGCCCCCTGGATTAGGGGAGGGGTATGTTGGTCTAAATCTCTCACTCCTTTTTTTTTTTTTTGCAGTTTTTGGCCTGGGCTGGGTTTGAACCCACCGCCTCTGGTATATGGAGCCAGTACCCTACTCCTTTGAGTCACAGCCATAGCCCTAAATCCCCACTCTTAAGGATGAGTCTTACTACTTTTGGTCAAACCAGTGTCTTTTGATTTCCTGGTTGGTGAAAGACTTTTGATGCTGAAAATCAAATTGTTTAAGATGGTTGAAGCAAATAATCAAGGAAGGAGATTCTGTTTTATTTTCACTATTATAGCTGTCAAAGTTAAAAATCAGGATGGGCTCAGCGCCATAGCACAGTGGTTACAGCACCAGCCATATACACTGAGGCTGGCAGGTTCGAACCCGGCCTGGGCTAGCTAAACAGCAATGACAACTGCAACAAAAAAATAGCTGGGTGTTATGATGGGTACCTGTGGTCTCAGCTACTTGGGAGGCTGAGGCAAGAGAGTCACTTAAGCCCAAGAGTTTGAGGTTGCTATGAGCTGTGACACCACAGCACTCTACCAAAGGTGACAAAGTAAGATTCTGTCTCAAAAAAAAAACTCAGGATGGTAACTTAACATAATTCCTGAGTTATCATTGGAATAAATGTGATTCTTCCCCCAATGTGTAATTCCATGTCATTTTATTTATTAATTAACAGTTTTGAATGCTGTTGAACCATATTGCAGACAATCCTACTGAAACTGATTAAGGTCTGTTGTAGAAGAAAGAATAAAACAGGAAATGAAAGATGTCACCACGTTGTGCACAGGTAAGACTTTCCTTTGCTGCACATCTGTAGCCAATGCTCCCGATTGCTGAGAGTGTTATGTCAGTTAGAACAGACCCTTAGGATTAGAATAACTTTGCTATTCATTGCTGACTTATCAAAGGAGGTCACTCACTGTCATGATGACAGGTTGGAAAAGTGCCAACAGTGTCTTTATTTTAGCCCTTAAGAATATGCTACCATCTCTTTTTTGCATAAGGAAGAAACAGGTTCATAGTACCTTTTATATATATATATATATATATATATATATATGTATGTATGTATGTGTATGTATGTATGTGTGTATATATATATATATATATATATATGGCACCTGTTTTTAAAAGGACAGATAAGTTCTTCCAAAAGTGAGAACCCTTTTCAGACCTCTCAATAGGACCTATCTTGGCTGAGCCATGAGACAAAACAATCCTGTCTGTGGGAACAGTTCTCTTGCCCCTGTTGCCTTTTAAAGTCATCAAACAGCACCCTAAGCAATTTGGAATGTCCTACCGGTGACTCAGCTAGGTTTCATTGTTTTGTTTACTTTGCTTTTCATCTTTGGCCTCTTCATATTTGCATGATTTAAAAGCCTTCTTCCTACAAATTTAGATATCACAGTTGGATTTGAGCAACCAACCAAAGGTTTTCTTAATTTGGGCAAGATCCATCTGACCATTTGTCGATGTTCATCTGTAAGTGGGCAAATTTCTGTACCTTGGATGATATACTCCACAGCAACACACATACACAATCTCCACTACAGTTGGAGTTGAACATTTCAAAAGCAGACACAGATTGTATTAGAACTTACAGGGAGTGTAGTGTCCACAACCTTTAATTTTGACATCTGTCTTTGGTTCCTGAGGGTTGGGAAGTTTCAACCATCATGGTGGGACACACTGGCTGGGGGTGAGTGATGGGGAGTAATACATGTCAATGTGGAACAAGCTGAAGAACTGAGGCCTTGGAAAGGACAGGGGACCACGGGTCAAGGGCCCCAGTGCCTCAGCTTGGCCTTGCCATTAGTTATCAAAGTGACTATAACACATTCCCTCTGGGTTCAGTTCCCTCATTTGTATAATGAGAGAAGTGGTCTAGACTGGGGGTTGGCCAGTCTATGACCATGATCTGTGGGTCACATTAGCCCTTTGCCTGCTATTGCCAGTGGACCCGTCCTGGGGCACAGCCACAGACGTTTGTTTTGGCATTGCCTGTGATGGGTTTCTTATCACAAAGGCAAAGCTCCAACAGAAGCCTGATGGCCCACAAAGCCTAAATATTTACTCTCCCGTCCTTTACAAGAAAAATTGATTCAGCCGTAGTCTAAAGAATTTCCATTCTTCAAGCTGTAAACTCCATACTTCTTCTGTATCTTGAACTAATATTTTTCTCCAAGCACATGACGGGGAGTACATATTTCTTATAAATTGGATAACATCTTATTTTCACTCTGAAGGCCAACATAAATGTACTTGACAGTAATTTGAGACTCAAAGCCAAAAACTCAGATCCTCCTGGAAAAGGGAAACAAGATGGAAGACAGAGGGAAAGATGAGGACATACAGGTGTTTGGTGAAATGACTGGGGTCACCAAACTCCCTCTTGCAGAAGTCATCAGAGGCCATGCCTGAGTGCCACACATAATGGAATTTGTTGTGTAATGGAGGTTTACACTCAGCAATGGTAATGGAATGAAGCTGGACCAGCTGGTTGGCAGAGGGGATTTCCCCTTTGGGAGAAGCTACTGTGATTCCTACATGTGGGTTGACTATAAGGAAGTTCTGAGTGGGGAAAGGAGAGGATGGGAGGAGAGAGAAATGGAGGAAAGGATGGGCAAGTAAGACAATCATGCAGTAAGCTTTTAGTAGGACCAGTGCTTAGTACTAGGCACTCGTGGGAGGGGAGGGACAAAGGGGAATGGGATATAGGCCCATATTGTGAGCTTAACAGTTGAGCCAGGTGCTTAAAGACAAGGGCAGAGCTTCCCATAGAATGAGAAAAATACTCCAAAGAATGGCAAACCAAGGCAGATGCAACTAATTTCAAATATATATATATTTTAAAAATACTTAGACCATCCAAGTCTCACATTTTATATCTAAATTCTAGCAAGGCTTGGGAATGCTAATGATAAAAATTTTTGCTGAGAATGGGCACATTTCTCTATACTTTGGAGCCTCCTAAACCAAGTCCTTCATGATCCATTCATTTCTTACTTCACCAGCTTCATCCCTCATCTCTGTACCATTTCTGGCTCCCTCTTAGCCACACCGAACCACTTTCATTCTCTTTCGCATCCCACACGCACTCGTGCCTCCAGGCTTTTATGCCAATCCCTTGGATTAGAGTTGCCTCCATGTTGAGTCTGACGATAACTTATTGTCCATTTTTCCAGTTGGTTTGGGGTCCCTTAGAAGCTGACCCCGAGACAAGGATTTGCGTGCATGTAGTTTAGCTGGGAGGTAATCCTAGATAAAACAAAACCAAAGTGTCAGGGAGGTAAGGAAGTTAGGAGTCTTTGTGAGGTAAGCGATCATTGTGTGTGGAATGTGGTCCTTCTGGGGAAGCTGGCGGCCAGCGTGGAGTGTGTATGGCAGAGTTATCTGTCTGGGGCGAGGGAGTTGGGGTGTTACTCCGTGAGTTTTAGTTAGTGGTTGATGGCTACTCTCAGGGAGTGAGAGGGAATGAATTCCTTGGTGCTTCTGGGGGGCCACAGATTCAAAGGCAAGTGTCCCAAGAGGACCAGAAGCAGGCTGTGTTGCCTTTTGATAACCTAGCCACTGAAATGACATAGCATCATTTCCACAGGAGTGCCAAGTCTGTCAAGGCTAATGGGCAGGGAGCCGGACCCCACTTCTCCCTGGGAGGACGGTCCAAGTCACACGGTAAGAAGATGCAGGCTGGGAGATACTATCTCGGCTATCTCTAGAAAACACATTCTACCATGCTGAAGTTTCCGTCACATTTAGGAGATTCCTGAGATACATTTTAAAGCTTTTATTCAGTGTAAACACTAATGCCAGTCCCCTCCTACCTTTGAGTATTTCTGGGGCTCTTAACACTCAGGTTCTTTGTTACAATTCCAGCAGTAATCTTGTTATTCTGCAAAGCTGTTTAGCACACCTAGAGCTCAGCCTGGCAGCTAATAGAGTTGGATAACTTACTTTCACTCTGAAATAAGTCTATGAGATACACCATAAAATAAGCAATCTCAATAAATAATACTGCAAATGTGACCAATGATTGAAACTACAAAGAAAAACACTCACAAGTGGGGAGGTGCCAGTGGCTCATCAAATAGGGCACCGGCCCCATATACCGAAGGTGGAGGGTTCAAATCTGGCCTTGGCTGAACTACAAAACAAAAATAGGCGGGCGTTGTGACGGGCACCTGTGGTCCCAGCTACTCGGGAGGCTGAGGCAAGAGAATAACCTAAGCCCAGGAGTTGGAGGTTGCTGTGAGCTGTGTGACACCACGGCACTCTACCGAGGGTGAAAAAATGAGACTCTGTCTCTACAAACAAAACAAAACAAAAACATTCACAAGTTTAACTACGGACAAATGAAAAAACTCTGCAGTCAAAAGCACTATAAACTAAATGGAGAAAAATTAAGACAGAAAATATTGCAACATTATGAAAGACAAATAATTGGTATTTTTGATAACATGAAAAAAGTTTGTCGCTAAATTGGAAAGGATAAATAGGATATAGTAACAGGATTACAGTTCAGTAGGCTAAGCAAGGGAATATATATAGTTAACCCTTAAGGAAGAATCACAAGTTATCAAAGATAATTGAAAAATATTTAGTTTCTCTAATGATTTCTTTAATAACAGTAATGATACATCATTTTATATTTGCCTCTCCCAAACAGGGAGCTATTATTTTATTTTTGCCCAACTAATTTGCCTGTCAAATTACAAGAAGAATTATAATGACCTTATTGTCCAGAACACAGAGAAATAAATGGACTCTCACACATTGCTAGAGGGAGGAAGAAGTGGCATGACTTTTCTGGAGGGCAATCTGGCAATAGGTATGAAAAGCTTTTGAAAAGATAAGTCCTTTTCTTCAACAGTTTCTTTTCTGGAGGGCTATTCTCTGAAAATAACAGGATATGAGCACATAAATGCCTAAATACTGGAATATTATTTCCAGTATTTTTTATATTAGAAAAATCTGAAATTAACAGCAGTGGTTAACAATGAAATACTTTGATACTTTCTAAAGCATTCTTTTTCTAGAAGAGAATCCTAATTCATCTTTCCACAAATGGAAAGAATTCAATAATATATATGTGTGTGTGTATATATATATATATATATATATATATACTTTTTTTTTTTTGAGACAGAACCTCAAGCTGTTGCCCTAGGTAGAGTGCCGTGGCATCACTGTTCACAGCAACCTCCAACTCCTGGGCTTAAGCGATTCTCTTGCTTCAGCCTCCCAAGTAGCTGGGACCACAGGCACCTGCCACAACGCCCAGCTGTTTTTTGGTTGCAGCCATCATTGTTGTTGGGCGGCCCTGGGTTGGATTCGAACCCGCCAGCTCAGGTGTATGTGGCTGGTGCCTTAGCCATTTGAGCCACAGGCGCCGAGCCTAATAATGTATATTTTTAAGTGAAAAGGCATAAAGCGGTTTCAAAACAGCAACTGTAACATGATTCTCTGTGGATGTGTGTATCTCCAGGGAAGTGCTTCCATGTTGGTATACATCTTGGGGAGAGGGGAATGTAATGCCATATATTTAAGTATTATCAGAGATTACCCCTGAAAATACTCTTATTATCGGTCAACTATAATAGAGTATTTTTAATCAGTGTATCTAAAGGTTTCTTTAAAATGAGCATGTTTATACTACTTTTAAAAATTCTGGACATAAATGTGACATTCAAACCTTTTAAAAATACGTGTGGAATTACACAAGAATACATGAATATATTCTAATTGTCAAAGTTCAAGCAATAGACTAAATACAAATAATAGTAAAAATATATAATGTATATTCTTATACATTACAGAAACATTCAATGTAAAATCCTACACCATTAAATTATTTTCTAAAAAAAAGAAAATTAGATCATCTTCCATGCCTTACCGTTTGTCAACACAACCTACATATGATTAAATATACAACCAATGGAGTTTGTGTTTGAACGTCATTTAGAAACTGTCTATTATCTCAGTTCGATGGGCCTACGTCAGGAAACCACAGGCAAACAGAAGAGGGAAAGCCTGGACGACTTTGGTCAGCCTGGCCTTTGTGAAATGGCTCTGCCCAGGAGAAGCACCTGGAAGCTTGGCTGATTGCATTTTAATCCAGAAGCCTGTAGTTCCACCCCGGGAGGCACATTCATGACCAAGTGGAAGAAAGACAGTGTGAGGCACAGAGAGAGCTCCAGCAGAAGGCTGGCAGTGAAACTGAAGGTGAGGGGATGCTTAAATGTAAACTGAAATCTGTTCTCCTAAAGCTGATGCCTGTGAGTCAAGTCAAATTGCACCTTCTATTAGGCCAGAGCTGTTTCTGATAAAGCTCTGACAAAATCCGTGCTTTTGCCTTCAGTAAGTAATGCTCATAGAAAGCTTTTATTCCTTCTCATTTATTCTCCCTGCATTTGCATTGCAGAGTTTACGGGGGGAAAAAAGCCTGCCAAAGAGAAGTTCCCAAGTGCTTCACTTTTGCCTGTGAAAAGCATTTTAGGTTCGCTGCTAAGAATCTGTTTGTGTAGGTAATCTCCTCTGAGGAAACTCGGGAGTTTTCTTTCTACTGATTGCAAAGGAGGGACTTGGTCTCATAAAACGTACAAGTTTGATAACCAGAATCCTCCTTCCTCCACCCCCATGTCTGTCCCCTCGTCCCTTTGCATAGCCCGGAAAATGTCAATTTCTCCACGCCTCATTCCCCTTGAAGATGAAATGGATGTAGAAGAAATACTCTGAGGATAGTATTGGGAAAAAGAGAAAAATTTTCTAGATATTTTTATTACAGTACACATTACCGAGAGACCGCTGTGGCAATTTAGAAGAACGAACACTTCCAGGAGTTGACAAGAGTGCTGGGGAAATACTAAGCTATCAAGAGGAAAGAGCCGCAGAACCGCAGGGCTTTTTATCGTGTTCTCCCAGCACCGAGTCGGTGTTTGCGTGAACCCTTAGGTACTTTAGCTAATATCTTCTACTGCTTCTCATCAGACCAGAATAGTTCTTTACAGGAATCAACTCTCGGCATTTCAAGCACTGGCATTGTAGATACACGTGGGCTGTAACACAGCCAAACAAGAGATGGGGTCTCCTGGTGGCCATCTATCACACAGAGCCCACGATGCTGGGCTGACCCCCTTGCCCAGCTGCCATCAGAGAGCCGTTACGGGGTGACGCTAAAGAGCATGGCTTTTTAGGCTTCTATGACTTGGGCTACGTAAAAAATGATATTTTCTAAAGATCGTGGACTTGAAGCAAAGGCTTGAGCTCAGGTGCCAGCTCTGTCGCTTATTCGCATTTCCCTGTTAGGGACTTCCTCTGTGTTCCCCTCTGTAAACTGGGGGATGATGACAATGACATCTATCTTACAGAACTCCGTGAGGGTAGAATAAGATCAGGCATGGAAAGTTCTCAGGACAGCGCCAGGTAGGGCGTGTCGGAGCCTCTTCCCCGTGGCATAGAAGACAGCGTCACTTCCCGGGGGACTGCAGTGGCGCCCCCAGCTCATCCCTGCTTCTCACCATCTTGCTGCAGTTCTGGGAACCCGTCCCTGGGAACACGACCTTGTCGGGACACCTCCCCTCTTGAGCTTTTCCATGCCGTTCTGTCTCATATCCAGATAGAAAATCCCAGGAGGGCTGCAAATGCTGTGTTATTGTTGCGTACAGAAAATAGGGCGAATGTTCTGGACTTCTGACAGGACATAGAATGGGAGGGTTTTATATAAACACATATCAAAGGGCAAGGTTTCCAACAGAGATGGAGAGCGAGGCCCAGAGAGGGAGAATGAGCTTCCCAAAGACAGAGCCTCCTTCTGCTGAAGCTGGACCAGATGCCCCTCTGTCTGGCAGGAGGACCCCATTTTGCTTCCCTGGGCCCCTTCCTCATCTGCTCCCTCGGGCCCCTGGTTCACTCATTCAGTCCACGGAATGGGGAGTGCTTAGATGTGTTTGCACTCATCTCGGCTTTGGGTTTTGATCCAGAAAAACTGGTCTCCATAAGGGGGCTGGCCCCATTCCAGGCCCCCAACAAAATGGTTCTGGCCTGTCATTTGGTGCCTGCAGGCTTCAAATGATGCAAGAAGCTAGATGCGCCGTATGTTCTGCGTCCAAGTCCCTCTGCCACGTAGGTTCTGGGGCCTAGTCGGTCCTTGGCAAACCTCTGGGTTGGCCTGCAGCTCAGTGCCACGCTGGTGCCACGTTATGTTTGCCAGCCTCCTGAATAAAGAGAGATTCAGGACAGCTTCTGCTACTGCCAATCAAGGCTTAGAGTTTCCGTCCTGCATGAGTGAGCCTTGGTCTCACAGTTCCCTTTTAGATTAAAATAGCAGAGTGATTAAATATTCATGCTTTGCTTATTTCAGTATATTTAATTTATTATGTATCACTTTTCTGGGGTTTTATATAAACTTGCCTGAGGACTTTCTTTGTTTTTTTTCCGTTTAAATTCTGGCAGAATGTCCCTTTTCCCTTGGCAGGGTGTTGATTAGTTAAAGAAAGTCTGCTTAGCTCAGGAGATAATTTTTTTCTTAACAGATTACTCTTGCACTTTAATAAAAAACGATGTGAGAGTCATTATCACCATCATTAATTAATCTTTAGTGATCATTAATGTGGTGTCCAACATGAGGTGCTGTTACATACTGCTTCATTTTATTTCCAAACTGAACACCATATTACCTTCAGTTTCTCTACCTGCATTTTCTATTCATTTAGGATGGGAAAAATGAAGCAGTTTCTTTTTTTTCTTCCTGCTCATTTTTTCCACTGGTAAAAATGGAATCATACCTCTTTGTCTCTATCTTTGTACAGAGCAAGTCTTCAGCAAATTGTATCTTGTAACTGTCTTGGTTTGGAAGATGCGAGCAGAAAGCTATTTCTCAGGCCTGACCAGTAGGCTAACTCTCTTTCTAAAGCTTCCCTCCTGCCTGGGATTACAAATATAAAACACGATTGATGCTGGATTGAGTCTCAGAGCTCATATTGATTCATAGGAGAGTTTTCTTCCCATGTTTCAAACAAAGGGATGAAAAACAATTAATTAGAATTCGGAAAGGTCTTTACAGGAGAGCGTCGAACTATGGCTCTTGGAGGCCATTTTTCTCTTTTTAAAAAGTTTGTAAGGGCCCATTGGACCCAATTTCAAAGTATATGCATAATGATTCCTTGATTATCAAGAGCTAATTAAAAATTACAGGCTTTGCACCCCACCAGCCCCCGCCTCATCTTAAACTTGCACCACCTCTTGCTACCACCCACACGGCATCTGCTAGAACCTAAAAATGAGTTTTCAGTATTAGCCTAGGAAAATAACAAAACAAAGTTAGAAATTAAAATGAGCTGCCAAAGAACAAATCATATGTCACTCCTCTGCTGAAAAACATTATATAAGCAGCAGCAAAAGAAACAGAAAAAATTGAAGGAGAGAGGGAGGGAAAAAGGGAAAAAATGAGGAAGAAAAGAAGGATGGAAGAAAGGGAGGGGAAAGGAAGGAAGAAAAAAGTATGTAGAAACTTAAGAAATGTACAGGGACTATATGAAGGAGATTTTTAGAGTTACTGCAGGGCATAAAACAAGAGTTTTATAATAATAAAAGACGTTGACTTTTTGGAATGAAAACAAGTCATATTTTAAAAATGGGAGCAAGTCATATTTTAAAATTAATTTGTCGATCTCAGGTATTTATTTTAATGAATTTTTTCACAGAGCTTTTAAGAAAAGTTATTCTAAATCTTCTATCTGGAAGACTAGGTGAGAACAATAAATATGTTTCTGGAAAAATAAAACAAAACAAAAAGATACTTGTATTGCCAGATATGAAATTAAAAAGATATGACAATAAAATGATGCTTACTGACACAAGCATAGATAGATAAATGAAAAAATAAAAAACTCAGAAACAAACGTATGCATATATATTTTTTATAAAAGCAAATTTATCGAAAGGTATAGAAGCTCCTATTAAGGCGAGTCAGCAAGGGGTAATGCTCAAAGACTCAAGGATTTAATGAATGATACCAAATGTGCCTGGCCTAGAAAAATGTGGCCACATACTACTCTTGGCTCTGTTGAGAAGCCATACACAAAGTGAGCATGATTTTACGACAAATATTAAAGTGAGGTAGGGTTGCAGAATTCAAATTGATAGTGGCTGCGGGTACTGGGGACTGCCCTCCTCTGGGCATATTGCTGCCTCTTGAGCTGAGCTGCCACTGTGCTGCCAGCTATAAAACTTGGCACTCCAGCTCTCAGTTCTCCAACTTCCTGGAAGGCTCACGCTCCTGGTCCAACAGTCAGCCAGGGCTGGTGACCAAATGCTGGTGATCCTTCACTCATTTGCAACCTGGGTGATTATGGTAATTAGTTCACAGTTCAGACTAATTTACTGCTAGAAACCGGCAACAAGTAAGGACTATTTGAGTAGTCTTTTACAAGTGATAAAGGTGACATTTCAGACAAAGAAGAGCAAGATAGATTCCTTATTGTTTTAGGAAAACTTTCTGCTGGGGTGTTATATGTTTCCTCTGGCTGCTATAACAAATTACCACAGACTTGGTGGTTTAGAGAAACAGAAATTTATCTTGTCTGCCACAGATCTGCAGGCCAGAAGTCCAAAGTCAGTTTCACTAAGCTGTAATCATTGTTGGCAGGGCCGAGCTCCCTTCGAGGCTTTAGAGAAAAATCTGTTTCTAGCCTTTTTCAGTTTCTGTGGGCTGCTGGTTTTCCTTGGCTTGTGGCTACATCACTCCAATTTCTGCCTCCATCTACACATGACCTTCTCCTCTGTGGGTGTGAAAGCTCCTTCTTTCTGTCTCTTAAACACACTGGTGATTGGATTTATGGCTTACCTAGATAACACAGAATAGTCTCTCATGTCTAGATTGTTAATCACAGTTGTCAAGATCCTTTTTACTTATAAGGTAACATTTATAGGTCCTAAGAATTGGGACTTGATACCTATGAGTGGTCATTATTCAGTCTACTACAGCGATAGGAAATTAAGTTTTTTCTCACTCATACATTAAATAAATTTATAATATGTCGAATATTCAATAGAAGCTCTGCAGGCAAGTAATTATCTAATCTGAGAGTTGGCCTATGGAAGCAAAAAAAGGTTGATAGATAGTCTTGGGCAAGCAGAAATTAAACATTTATTTAGGCCTAAAACTACCCAAAATAAAATAATGAAGAATTGGCAGATTGGAAAAAGTATTTGTGAGAGACAAAAGGTTTATATCTTTAATGTGTAAGGAACTTTTATACTCATAAATCAGAAGAAGGAAAATATCCTAACAGAAAAATGGGCCTAGAACAGGACAGAAATTTCACTAAAGAAGAAAATCAAAAGATTAATGAACAACAACAACAAAATTGCCACTATAGCAATTAAAAGCAATTTCAATGTTGATAACATATTAGTTTTGGCAAAAAATATGACAAAATTATAAAAATACCCAATAATTGCAGAGAAATGAGAAAATTGATAGTATATTGATAGTACAAGCTTCCTCAAGAACAATTTTGCAAAGTATTAAACACCTTAAAATTTGTATTCTCTTTGAATCAAAAGTTGTGATTTTAAATTATGACAGGTGAGCAAGTATGCAAACTCTTGGGTGTGTATGTTTCTACAGCTTCATTAAAACATGGAAAAATTACAAATGGTCTAATATTCCATAGTAGAGGATTATTTAATTACATTTTTATATAGCTTCAGGATCGGATACTATGCAGGCTTTATAAATTCTAATGAGATGGAAAATGTTCACAGTATGTAGTTAAATGAAAAGAACATGTAACAAGACCATCTGCACATCTGGGCTGACAAGTGTGTGTGTCTGTGTGTGTGGGATTCTCAAATGATGAATGAAAATGTTAACAGTGGTCTTCATTGGAGGTAGGATTCTGGGTGGATCCCCCCTTCCACTTAACATTTTTTAAATTTCCATAATGAGTATGTATTACTTTTATAATTTGGAAAGAAGAAAAAAATAAATGCATATATTTTAAAACTATACCCAGAATAAAGTCAAATCTTCTAAATGTAGCAAACACAGGCAGACCCTTTATAATCTATTTCCAGCTACCTTTCCATTTTTACCTCCTTTGAATACACATCACCTGCCCACCGTTGCTATAGCAACACTGAATTCCTTGGCCTCGTCCGAACTGGATCCCGTGTTTTCATAAGTCCATGTCTTTACATGTGTTGTTCCTTCTGGCCCAAATCCCCAGAGAACCCCTACCACTCGTTCAAACCCCAGCCCACTAATGTGGGTGGAGAGTTTTTTTGATGTCCCCAGGCAGAGTATGTCACTTCCTCTTCTTTGCTGCCATAGCTCAGCACACTTCACCACACTGTGATTGTATAATGTCTCTCTCCCGTACATGGTTCAAGGCTCTGCTGCCCTCACTGCAGTGTGAGCTATCTCAGGCTGGTCAGAATCCCCTGGGTTTCCCCAGCACCCGGCACAGACGTGAGGTGGGGGGTTAGACTGGCCTGTGTAAAGACTAAAGAAAAGAAATCTACCCCAGGCCAGACTGCCAGTAAGGAAGACAAAGGATGCGGGCCCCAAGGTGAGGATCAAACATGATCTTTTTTCACTGGTCAAGTGTGAATTTTTAAGTGGGACACAATTATTTCAACCTGCTGACTTGAGTTGGCTGAAGTTAAATCACTACATTTTAAATTCGGGTGGAGTTACCTGCTTACTTTGGATTTTTCAGCAGGAGGAAAGTTGTTTTGTTGTTGCTGCACTTTAACTTATAATTGGTGTGTTAAATGGTGCAATTTTATTTAGCATATGCCAGTCGGGTTTCAAAATAGTCTCACCTTTTTACAAAATCCGATTCCTGAGCTGTGCCGAGTCATTTGCTCTAAGTGAGGTTTTGAAGCTAATTAGAAACAGCTGGGAAGCAGGTACGGTCCCAGCACATTCATACCTTTTCATAAAATGTGGAGAACATTCCAGAAACAGGAGTCACGTGGAGGGGGATTAATGGGCCTTAAGCTGGTCAGGTGGCCACCCAGAGTCATTAGTCCTTGTTTCCGTTGTTGTTGTTGTTGTTTGATTGGTTGGTTGGTTGGTATGAATAAGAAAAAGAAAGTGGCTCCCATAAAACTTGGTTGATCCTGATGGCCATTTCTGAAACATTACAAAGGAGGGTGCAGGTGCCTTTGAGCAGAGTGAGCCTGCCATTCATTTCCAGGACGTTGCTGGATAGGTCTAAATAGGGGATTGTCTGGAGAAAATCATAGTAAAATTTAAAGGAAAATACATAGACCCCGCTGCCATGTGAATAAAGACAAGGTGCTGGGTGGCTGTGCACCTTTGCATCCTAGCAGCTGGTGTTCTGTTTGCCATGGAGGGATTTGTGTTTGTCAGAATGTAGTCTTTGGGAAATAGATTTTGCTAGATTTTAATTTTTTTTCTATATTCCCCAAGAAAGCCGAAATTACCTGCTCCCAGACAAGGAGTAGAGTGCAGTGACAGGTTGGAAATATTTCTGTGTCCAGAGACGGGAATGCACGGTGAAGGGACAAGTGGACGACAGGGCTGGCCTTGGGATAGGCATTGGCTAGGAGCTGAGCAGCCGAACCGTAAGTCACAAACTCCAGGGTGTGGTTTGCTTCTGGACAAGATAAGGGACATGGACTTACTTTTCACATTTGATTTAGCAGAGGAATCTTCTTTTTCCCAAAGAAAACCTCGTGCAGATGCCTGTCGTATCTGTGAGACAGATGTTAAAAGTGGAGCTCTTCTGGTTGTAAAAGAGAAGGGTGGGTGTCCCCCTCTGCCCACGGGCCTTCCCAATGAGCCCCAGACCCGTAGGAATCTGGCACAAAACTAGACTCAACCTTGGCTTGTGCCCTTTCATCTCTAAGGTCACGTATTTTAAACAGAAATAAAACCCTGATAAAATTGCCTCATGACTCATTTCAGCTCTATCAATCCCATATACAAAATAATTAAAGAGCAATTTAAACGTTTGCCAAAGTTTCTAAAAAATGAAAACAAAGCAAACGAAACACTCGTGCCCCTTTCTCCAAAAAACAAGAAACAAACAAAAAACCCCACCCAACGGAAGGGTATTATATTAGCTTCATCCCCAAAGCGGAACTTCTGTGTCCTCCACTGTCCCGCCTCACACAGGCAGCAGCTGCTTCCCAAGCCCGGTCCTCCCTGGCTGCTTCCCCGTCCGCCGAGCTCAGCTGGGAAGTGTGACCTCTCCCCTACTCCTCTTTCCTCGCCTCATCAGCTCCGTCCTTTTCCTGTTCAGACCCTCACTGTCCTGCCCAAAGAGAAGCCGCCAGCTTCTCCCAGGTCCCCAGTTTGACTTCCCTGTGCCCGGTCTAACCTCGCCAACTCCGCCACGGTTCCAGGCCGAGCAGCTGCTGAGATCCCCGGGTCCCTCCTGGCAGAGGTGCGGTGAGGCTGGGAGAAGACTGTCTCCTTTGTCTTTCCTCCCCAGGGGTCCAAACGGCCTGCCTGCCGTCCTTGCTCCCTGCTTCTAACTGGGTTGCAAGCAGCTTCCCATCTGGTTAGCTGTTGTCCAGGCTCATTTCCTCTTCACTGTGTGGCTCATGCTTATCCTTTCTCTGAATCACTACCTTCCTGGGACCACTGTCCCCGGCCCCAGCATTTCTGTGCCTGGCAAATGGCCAAAACGGATGATCTCCCAGGTTCTTTTGAGGTGAACGGGGCTAATTAAGGAAAGCCTTGGGTCTTTCCAAGAGAGCTGCCCAGTAGAGGCCATCAGGCTGTGTCCGGGTGGGACAGGGCTGGGCAGTCCCTTTAGGTGGAAGCCTCAGGAAGCTTCCACCTAAAGGCGGGTCCTAGCTGAGGTCCTAGGGTTTGGCCTGCGTGTGGATGGGGCTCTGAGGCCCGAAGTCCAGCATTTCCTGCCACTGCGTTCACACTTAACCTGTGTCCCGTGCGGCCGGGGCTGTTTCTTAGGCACAATCAACAAGGGCTTAAGTTCTTTTTTGGCTTCGCAGGAAAGAGCAACACGCATCTGCCCCCGCTCAGAATCAGTGTGCCCTTATTTCTCACGTTTGACCAGTGTATGGCCCCTTTTATACGTGTCACTCCTCTGCTGCCACGGTCCCTGCTGCCAACACCCCCCCGCAGCCCCCCCAGGAGAGAACAACCGCGCTGCCTCGCTGTCCACACGCCAGAGTCCCACAGAGTGTGCTGTCTACTCAGAGCAAACCTGTCCCTTTGGCAGCCACACACTGACCAGAGAGCTCATTAAAAACAAGACATTTCTCCCCGGGCAGGGACGTCCCTAAAGGTGTGTGACAGGAAACTCTGACGTGCAGCGGGCGAGGGTGCCCCGTGCCTGCCTGCGTGTGCGAAAGCGCAGCTCTCACAGGCATCTCTCGTCTGCGGCTGTGTTTGGGGAACTCATTAGTGGCCTATGGCGTCATCAGGGCTGGGGAACCAGGTCTCCTTCATTGTGGAACCGCGCACCCCAGTGAATTGTGCTCCCCCAACACACTGAATCTCTCTTCCTGTACTCATCCAGGGGGCTGAAACCCGAGATTTTCATTGGCTGAAAAAAAACAGACATGGGGGGAGCACAGGCCTTAGAGTCTGATGGCGCGCCCCAATCTGGCCCTGCCAGGAGAGGCCGAGGAGCTGTTTATGGTTAAGGGGGTGACTGCATGACCCGTGGGGCCAAGTTGTCTGGAAGTGAATTCTGAAACTGCCACTTTACAGCTGTGTGACCTTGGGCACATTTACTCAATATCACCGTGCCTCAGTCTCTTCATGTGTAAAATGGGGTGCTAATCCTAGTACCCATCTCATGGGGCTGTTGTGAGGGCCGAATCAGCAAGAGTCCCATTCATAGTAAGCGCATAAACACATATTCATAAACAGTGGGCGAGGCCTTCTATTCTCACCAAGTAACCACCAGACCCCACCCGTCGCCAGCTCTCACCTGGGTTGCGGTATATACTCTACTATCTGATCTCCTGGCCTCTGTCCTTAATGCCCTACTGAAGTCAGAGCACGTCATTTGTTCATCTGGACTGGTCAGCTGACTCCTCATCTCACTCATGGTAAGAAACAGACCCAGTGGGTCAGCATCTGTAGCTCAGTGGCTAGGGCGCCAGCCACGTACACCAGAGCTGGTGGGTTCAACTCCAGCCCGGCCCGCCAAACAGCAATGAGAACTACATCCAAAAAATAGCTGGGCGTTGTGGCCGTCGCCTGTAGTTCCGGCTACTTGGGAGGCTGAGGCAAGACAATCGCTTGAGCCCAAGAGTTTGAGGTTGCTGTGAGCTGTGATGCCACGACATTCTACCTAGGATGGCAGCTTGAGACTCTATCTCAAAAAAAAAAAAAGAAAAGAAAAGAAACAGACCCAGTGTGTGGGCCTAAAAGGCCCCAATCGGTCTGGAACCTGCGACCTCCTGCCTCAGACCCTGACCCCATCTCCCCTTCTTCCTCACCTGCCCTGCCCAGCTGACCTCCCCACTATTCCTCCAACAAGGTGCAATGCCTAGAAGTCCAGATCATTCTCTCTTCACACCCCACTCAGCAATATTAATCTTCCTGGATACCCTAGGCCCTAAAACTTAAGAGAACAAGTAATATTTCCCCAAGGAGAGAGTCCAGACTCTGCTCCCCCAGCCCACGTGCATTGCCCCGGCGTCCTGGAGCACTTTGATTCTAGGAATCCTTTGACGACTGGTATCTACTCGGCTGGACGGATCCTTCCCCTTGTCATGTGTGCGTGTCCATCATTCCAGAAAGGTGACATCCTTCTAGAAGGCTGGCACCAGGCTTTTCTGATTGACCTGTGTTGCTCCCAGTGTTGTACCCATCACCTCATCCTGATCAGTTAACTCGGGCGGGACAAAGGCCCAGCCCTGGGTCCCAGCAGGCTGTCCCCAGCTGTGCCTGCCCATGAGTCAGTTGTTATACTCTGTCACTACTCGGGGGCTGAATACCCACCATGGGCTGGCAGAGCGGTGTTTACCACACAATCCCTGCTTTCAGTATGGGTGCTTTTCAGTCTTGTTCATTAGCATCACCTGAAGAGGTTAAAAGCACAGTTCTAGGTGTGCACAGCTGTAACTAGACACTGGCTGGAGACAGATGTGCACACAGGCACAGGCACACATCGAGGCGGGTGTGGCTGTCAGCAGTCCCACCCCAGGCCTCCAGAGTCAGGCGCTCTGGAAGTGGGCTCCGCCTAGGCACCCCTTCCAGGGCTGCACCACGGAACGGGCCTCCTGTGGAGCTCTGGTCCAGTCTCAGGTCACTCGGGCTGGGAGCCCACACCAGAAGATGACCTAACAGCCGAGGAAGGCTTGGGAGACCCCTGCAGGAGCAGAGCTGCTAAGGAAGAGATGAAAGCGGTGGTCGGTTATAAGAACCACACCCGAATCTGTGCCACTCGCCCTGCTGGAGCGCCTCAGAAGGGAGGATAGAGTCTCTTTCCAGATTTGGACATTCCAGGATTTCTGAAAAAAGTCAAATACTTAAATTATCTGATCCTTCTTAAATATGAAGTCAGATTATGTCACTCTTCTATTTAAAACTCTGCGCTGGCTCCCCAGTTCTCTCACATAACAGCCAGAGCCCTCCCACTGCTCCTAAGGCCTCTACCACTTCCCCCTGCCAGCTGTCCCGGCCTCCTAACTGCCTAACCTGCCGCCAGATAGATGTGTTCCCACCCGGGCCTTTGCACCTGCTGCTTCCTCAGCCTTTGACACCCTTTCCCCAGATAACCACAGAGCTGATTTCTTCACCTCCTTTAAAGTTACATGCAGGTCCCACCTTCTTAATGAGGCCCACCTTTGGTATGCTGAATAACATGTTACCCCGAAGCTTGGCAGATTAAATCAGTGAACATTTACTGCAGATCAGGGATTTGGAAGGGATGAGGTGGATAGTTGTGGTTCAAGACCTCTCGGGAAGCTGCAGTCCAGATGCCACCCAGGCCTGCAGCCCTCTGAGGGCTTCCCCCTTCAAGCTCACTCCACTGGCTGTTAGCAAGAGCCTCAGTTCCTCCCGACATGGGCTTTGCCTCTGCTCAGCGGCTGGCTGCTACCTCTCGTGATCCAAGAGAACAGATCCCAAAGTGGCATGTCATCATTTCTACCATATTCTATTGGTCACACAGACCCTGATCCAGTGGGGCAGGGGACGATGCTAGTGTGTGAAGACCAGGTGCCGGGGTCATTAGAGACCACCCTGGAGGTTGTCCCTGGCCAACCATCTCATTCAAAATGGAAACTCATCCTCACTACCTACCGCATTCCTGATTTCTGTCACCTAATGCTCAACTTTTCATTTCCTTGGCACTTTCACCTTCTTACACATGAGTCTATTTAGTTGCTTATTATGGATCTAAGCTTATTTTCCGTCTCCTACAACTGGACTGCTAGACCCACAAGGGCAGGGGGTCTCATGCTCCTGAAGTATCCCAAGGCCTAGCTTAGCGGGTGGCATAGGGTGGATGGATGAATGAACGTGTCCTCTGTGCAGGGCGCATCTATAGAAACACAGACACAATCTCTAGTTCTCCTCCATTAGAGCACCAGGCTCTCACCTTTCACTGTTATTTTGAAGCTATCATTTCATGGATGCAGCGCAATAGACGGCAAAGTTTCTTTCCTGGTACCCCTGGGCCCAATATTCAGTTTGTGAACAGTTCTACGCTTCATTCTTTCACTCATTTTGCATGTATTTATTGAGTGCCTATTATTTTTCATATGTTATACTAGACACTGTATATATATGATGGCCATTACTTAATGAATACTTACATTTATAAGTTACAGCCTAGTAGGGGAACCAAAAATTAATGAATCATGAAAACAAACGTGCAATTGTATCCATAAGAAATGATTCGGTGAGGATATAGAAAAAGCAGTGTTGACCTCTCAAGGGGGATGGGGCCAAAATGCCCATTAGGGACATGTTAGTTGGGGTCTTGTAGGCTAAGGTACTTTTCCCCCCCATATAATGTCTTTATTGAGATAGAATTCACATGCCATAAAATTTACTCATTAAAGTACGTAATGCACAGTGATTTTTATTATATTCACAGAGTTGCACAAACATCATTGCCGTCAGTTATAGAAAATTTTTATTGTCCCAAAAAGAAACTCCACATCCATTAATGACCATTAATGGTCACTCCCAATTGCCCCAATTCCACCCCTTCTCTGGCTTTATGTAAACTAATTTCTTTTCTGTCTCTATAGCTCTGCCTATTCTGGACATTTCATGTAAATGAAATAATGTAACATGCGACCTGTCGTGTGGGGCTTATTTCCCCTGGCTTGTGTTTTCAAGATCCATCCATGTTGCGTCTTCTGTTAGTATTTTATTTCTTTTACTGAATAATATTCTTTTGCATGTATATACCATATCTTATTTATCCATTTATTACTTGGTGGACATTTGAGTTGTATCTACCCTTTGGCTATTATGAATAATGCTACTATGAACATTTATGTATAAATTTTTGTGTGGACATATGATTTCAGTTCTCTTGGGTATATATCTCTAGGAATGGAATTGCGGGGTCATGTAGTAACTCATTTAACCTTTCAAGGAACTGCCAGACTATTTTCAAGGTGATTTTACATTCCCCTGCAATATATATGAGGTGTCTGATTTCTCCCCGTTCTCCCTAACACTTGATATCATCCATAATTTTGTTCATATCCATCCTAGTGGGTGTGAAGTAGTAGCTTACTGTGATTTTGATTTTCCCTGAGGGTTAATGATGTTGAGCACTTTTTCATGTGCTTATCGGCCATTTATTACTTTTGTAAAAAGGTCCTTTTTTAAAAAAATTATTGAATTGAAAGAGTTGTTTAATATTCTAGACACAAATTCTTTATTAGAAATATGATTTGCAAATATTTTCTCCAATTCTGTGAATTTCTTTTAATTTTCATGATGCCTTCCTTCTTTTCAAATTTTGATGATGTCAACTTATCTATTTTTTTCTCTCGTCACTTGTGTTTTTGGTATCATATCTAAGAAGGCTTTACCTAATTTGAGGCCATAAAGATTTACTCAAGGCCTGGGAATGTCTGACCTACTTTTGTCTTAAACTGCATTAGCTATTATCTTGAAAGAGTTTTATAGTTTCAGCTCTCACATTTGGGCCTATGATCCATTTGGAATTTATTTTCATGTATGTTACAAGGAAGGAGTCTATCATCTGTCTTTTTCATGTGTATATACAGTTGTGTCAGCACTATTTGTTGAAAATGCTATTCTATTTCCATTGAATTTTCTTGGCACACTGATTAAAAACCAACTGACCTGCAAGGCATGGTGGCTGACTCCTGACATCCCAGACTTTGGAAAGGCAAGGTGGGAGGATTGCTTGAGATCTAGGAGTTAGAGACCAGCCTAGGCAATGTAGTGTGACCCTGTCTCTACAAAAAAATATAAAAGTTAGCAAAGCATGGTGAAACATGCCCATAGTCTTATCTACTTGAGAAACTGAGGCAGGAGGATCTTTTGAGTCCAGGAGTTCAGAGTTGCAGTGAGCTGTGCTCACAACACTATACTCCAGGTTGGGTGACATGGTGAGACCCTGTCCCTAAGAAAAACAAAAACAAAAACCAAAAAAAGTCCCAAACCAATTGACCATAAATGTGAAAGTCAATTTCTGGATACTTAATCCTGTTCTACACACACACACATACACACACAGATGGTGACCAAAAAATGTACACCAATTTTAAGAAAGGAAAAAACTGTATTAAAATAGTAATACTCAGTATATATCAATAACCAAAGATGAATACAAGTCACATTTGAACACCTCTTGTAATGGCAGAAGTCAAACATCACTTGTGTGTTACAATACTTATATATGTGCATTATTTATGCCATTACCTCACTGTTTTGATTAGGTAGCTTTGTAGTATGTTTTGAAACCAGAAAGTCTAAATCCTAGTTTGTTCCTCTTTTTCAAGAATATTTTGTCTATTCTAAATTTCTTGAATTTTCATATGAATTTTAAGATCATCTTGTCCATTTTGGCAGAAATCCTTCTAGGATTTTGACAGGGACTGAATTAAATTTATAAACAAATTTTGGGGAGTATTGCCATTTTTAACCAAGACATCTTTGATCCATGAACACAGGATATACTTTCACTTACTTAGGTCTTCTTTAATTTTTTTCAATAATGCTTTGTAGTTTTCAGAGTATAAATTTCTTTTGTTAAATGCATTGATAAGTATTTTATTTTATTTTCTGTAGTTTTCAGAGTATAAATTTCTTTTGTTACATGTGTTGATAAGTATTTTTTTTTTCCTGCTTAGCAAATGGGCTAAGGATGTTGTTTTTATTTTAGAAGCAATGAGACACCACTGAAGGGTTTGAAACAGAAATGTCCATTACCGTGATTATACTTTTAAAGATCTTTCTGGGGTCTATGTTGAGAATACATTTAAAAGGGCATTTAAAAGAGGATGAGGCAAAACCAATTAAAAAACTAGTGCAGTGGCCCGGGTGAGAGATGTTGGTTGTGACAAGGATGGTGACTCACAGATGGTAAGGAGGAGACATAGTGAAGATGCCTTAAGATGGTAACCCGATGGGATTTAGTGGCTATTTGGATTTTGGGGTGAGAGAAAAGGAAGTGTCAACATTTTTATCCCCTATAACAGATGGAAACAGGTGGCATTCATTGTGATAAGGAGAACCGTACAACCAGCACAAGGCCCTTAAATATTTTTTTACATTCCAGGTAATTCAGTCCAATTAACATATTATTTCAGCTGATTTTTCAAGGACTTTTATGAAGTGAGTAAGGTAAGCATTAATGTTCCCATGTAAGAGGTGGTAAAACTGAGGAAGAGTGTTCATTAGAAGTTAGAAAGGGATTCTGCCCATTCTATGCTAAAAAAAAACATGCTGGGTTCTCTTGGTCATATCAATTAACTTCTCTTGTGCCAGTTTCCTTATCTATTAAATCAGTGAAGCCCCTAAAATCCCTTCTTATCTGCCTTCTTTCACTATTACTTGTCCCTAAAAGACACATGTGAGGTGAAAGACATCTGAACAGCTTCGAGTACTGACAGGGCTGAGATTTGAACTCTGATCCTTTGAGTTCATTGCACATTACCCTGTATAGCCTCCCATTTATTTTTTCCCATTCATATTTTATGGAAAAAATGATGTCCCCACCTTGCTCACAAATACTGGGCAGTTATGGATATACTTGGGTCTACTCTCAAAATCCCTTGAAGCTGTGGTTGTGTTTATGATTATCTTTATATGCTTAAAACACCCGTGCTTCATGCAGTAACACTCTCTTCCTACTGTGACTTTAAGTTCTTGCCAGATTTAGCATCTTTGTCTTTCATTTGCTGTGGTGGCCACTCAGAAACTTTAACAACCAAGAGTGATTCACAAGTTGCAGCCCACAGACTAGGTTATACATAGTTAATCTTGAGAGTACCAGTAGTTCTTAATCTCTTATGAAATATGATATAAGGGAGAAGTCCAGCTACAGGGGGAGCGGATCAAATACCAAAAAAGTGCTGTGGCTCACATCTGTAATTCGAGAGCTTTGGGAGACTGAGGCGGGTGGATTGCTTGAGCTCAGAAGTTCAAGACGAGCCTGAGCAAGAGCGAGACCCCCTCTCTACTCAAAATAGAAAAAATTGTCCATGCATTGTGGGGGCTGCTTATAGTCCCAGCTACTTGGGAGGCTGAGGCAAGAGGATCACTTGAGCCCAAGAGTTTGAGGTCGCTGTGAGCTATGACACCAAGCACTCTGCCCAGGCGACAAAGTGAAACCCTGTCTCCAAAGAAAAAAACAAAAAAAAGTGTTGTTGAACTTGATAAATGTGTAGGGTGTTCCCCCCAGGAGACAAAGCCTGAGATTATTAACCCAAGGCATTGGCAAACTGGATACCCTACACCAGGCCGGAGCTCCACCCCCCGGAGAGGCTGGTGAGGTGAGTTCCTCTGTGCTCTGCTGGCAGGAGGCACATGCTTCCTCCTCGGTGGCCTTTGTAACCTGAATAAGGAAATGGGAGGGATTCACTTTAAGACCAGCCTTTGAATCTACCGCCTGAAACAAGGACTCAGACACACCTGATCTATTCAGTCTCCAGCAGTTTCTTTCAAATAACAAACAAGCACAGCATTTACACTGTGTATATAAATTTCCATCACAATAGCTGCCCTGCTTTTATAGAAGTAGGAACAATTTGATAGTTCAGATAAAGGGGGAACCCTTTGAAAGAAGATACCCCCCTGAAATAACATTTCTGTCACAGGGGCACGTTTTCCCTACACATGATCCCTTCAGATGAGAAATATGATAGCAACTCCAAATGATCATTTATGCACATTTGGGTAATGAATTTTAAACAGATGACTGAAGAGCTGCCGGGCAGCCAGAACGTGCCCACCAGCTGGGCCATGTGCCATGGGCTCGGCTGTGAGAAGAGAAAGGGAGGCGCGTGTGTGCACAGCAGCGGAGGGGGCCGACGTGTCATTCCCTTTGGAAGGAAAACACAGGCTTTCAGAGTCTGAGTGTTCCCAAGTTTTAGGAAGACTAGCTGATTTCTAAATTGGGATGAAAAACAATGCCAATTTATAGTCTCAGGGGTAGTAAGTCCCAAATTTGAGGCAGGAAAAAAATTGAATCTGAGTTACCCTCCTTCCCCTTCTCTTCCCTGAAAGCGGATAAGACAAGAATCTGAATAGTTCATGCCCCAAATAATTCTGATTACACAGACTGGGGAAACTTCACTATGAGAACCATTGGCTCAACATGGCTACCTTGAAACGCAGCTCTCGCCACTCAGAAAAGGGACAATAACCTGCAGTTCTTTGGGGCGTGGTTTGTTCTCTCCTGTGCAGTAAATACATGTATATAATGGTACAATAAAGGTCATCATTGCAGGATAATTTAAGGACAGTCTAAATGCAAGAGGATTAGAGGATTTTGAAAATAAAATAAGTTAAAGAAACTGCACCATTGCTAAGCCATTTTAACCTATGTTTTAATGAGCTCAGGCTGCTATAACAAAATATCGTAGATTGGGTGACAAATCATACCAGGGCTGTCCAGAACGTACTCAGCCATGTGATGTGAAAAACACTATTGACAATGGCTGGATACTTTCCAGACAGCCCTCGGAGACATTTCTCTCTTACAGTTCTGGAGACTGGAAAATCCAAGAGCAGGGGACCAGCATGATTTGGTTCTCGGTGGGGCCCCCCTTCCTGGCTTGCTGCCTTCTCACTGTTTCTTCACGTGGTAGACGGAATGAATGGGAAAGAAGTCTGGTCTTTCCTCCTCCCTTATAAGGACACGAATCTCATTATGGGTGCCCTGCCCTCACGATCTCATCCACACCTAATTGCTCTCCACAGGGCCCCTCTCCAAATGTCATGTGAATTTGGGGGGACACAAACATGTCCTCCATAACGACCTGGAACTGTTAACCACCTCTTCAAAGCTGAGCAGGCCTAGTTGAAGTTACCAGCCTTCGTGGGACCGAGCCCCCATTTGAGAAGTGATGAAACTTATAAAGTAGAGAATTCTGCCATCTTTCCATCTTCGGCTTTTGATAGTTTGTCTGCAGAGACCATACCTCAGGATTTGCCTCCTCTGGGTCTCTGAGGGGACTGGTACAAAGTCCCACTTCAACTCAGCAATGAAGTCTCCCACTTCAGCCACAGCTCCTTGCTTGTATCTAAAAATGACATGCCTCCTGCACCTTAAAAGAAGGTTTTGCTTTCCACTGGGAAATTTCCACTTCCTTCAGTGCCTTCGGCGGTTGGGATGATGATTATATTTAATCTCTTTAAAGCTGGCTGCCTTGAGCTTCACTCTAGCCTGAGGTCTTCTGTGACCTGCCCTTAACCCCTGGGTTTACTGCCCTACCCCATGCCCTCACCTGTAGGGAGGTGCTGTTTTCCCTGTTGGGCCATCATCCATAAACTTCTCCAAGGCGGGGAATGTGTCTTATTCCTGTTTGGATCTTATCATGGTTCCTGGCAATCATCAGGGGCCAGAGACATGCTGAAGAGAATTGTAACCAAGTTATCATCGCATTGGCCAAGAACAGAAAGATCAAAATTTTGTCCTGTAAATATTATAAATGTTTTGATTATTTATTTATTTTTTACCAACACAGACATTAAGCAAAAGTTCAAAGACCACTGCTATAAATAATGTCAAGGATACTCATGTTCCTCTCACACTGCTGGGCCCCTCCAGCCTCCAAGGGTCCAAGACAAAGCATGGGGATCCCAGAAGCTCCTCCTCAGGTGGGTGTCAGGGTTTCAGAGAGGCTCAGCTTCCCCCTTATGATGAGGCTTCCAGCTCCCCCCTTATCATGAGGATTTCAAGCTTTAGCAATTAAAGATGCTAAAACAGTCTAACAAAACTTGTAGCACTATAAAAATATTTATATTTAAGAAAATGCTGCTTTTAATAAGAAATGTTGGGCAGCGCCTATGGCTCAAAGGAGTAGGGTGCCGGCCCCATATGCCGGAGGTGGCGGGTTCAAATCCAGCCCCGGCCAAAAACAACCAAAAAAAAAAAAAAAGAAAGAAAGAAAGAAAGAAAAAGAAATGTCATACTTCGTTGATTTTTATTTTTATTTTTTTGCAGTTTTTGGCTGCAGCTGGGTTTGAACCCACCACCTCCAACATATGGGGCCAGCACCCTACTCACTGAGCCAGAGGTGCTGCTCCACTTTGTTGATTTTTATACATAAATATGTGATTGAAAAATATGGGACTGATGTGAAACCTCAAAAATATTGTAGCAAAATGATGTCCATTAAACATTGATAAAACTAAGAATATTATGACTATTAGGATTTAAATCATTGCTACATTCTATTCATAATCTATTGATTTAATTCTAAAATTAGACCCGAAATGGCCCATCACAGAAGAAAGTGTCACATAATACAAATGGGCTAATTACAAGATAATTTGAGGAAATATAGAAAATACTAATTTATAGAGCATTAGAGACAGTCTGGGTCTGGGAATTTAAAAATGAATGATGACATCTTGCCATTCACTCATTTGCTCTCTGCTACAGCCAAAAGCTTAAAGACAAAGCTCTTTGTGACTATGTGGCATGGGATGAATGGGCCTTTGACCCCTCTGTGTCCCCTATGACACCTTATAACAGGCCCTAGCCTCCCCCTGCACTGCCCCCTACAATGCTGTAGCCAAGGGTCCAGCATGGCAGCCACTGGGAGCAGAAGCCCACAGCTCCGTGGCTGTGTCTGTGGAGGGAGGTGTGCCTGCAGAGAAGCACGGGCTTTGGGTCTGAGGGCGCCTTAGGGAGCCTCTGCAAGCACGGCTCTCAGTCTGCCATCATCCCAGCAACCAGCCCTTGTTTCTCCCTGCCAGGGGATTTCCCTCAGGCTGCTGGAACCAATATGCGGTCAGAGCAAGTAAATCTCTGGGACTTTACTATTCCCTGGGAGTAGTCCTTAGGAAGAACCCACTGCTGCAGGGGTCTAAACACCCCCACTCTCCTGTGTCCTAGTTGGATCGACTCTAAGACTGACATTGTCCTCAGAGTTCACTGTTAGGTCTTTCCTTGACGTTGTTCCTTTATCTGACCTGATTGCCTTCCAGGCCCCACTGCCCCATTCTTTCATCTGAGTTCTGTCCTAATGAAGCACTTTCACAGTCTCATCGTCTGCTTCTGGGGATCCTAGCCCATGCTGGCTACTTACCCTTGTTATTTATTATGCGACTTTGCACAAGTTACCTGTTCCATTTGAACCTGTTTCTCTATCAGTAGAATTGAGATAAAAACAGCGACCTTTAGGGCTGTTGTAAGAATTAGAGATTGTGTATATAAAATATCTGGCATGAGTCAGTTGCAGATGTAAGCTGTTGTTGGTTGTGTCCCCAAGGTCACAGGCTCACTCTCCCCTGCCAGGGGCCGTGTTCTCTATGGCGGGAGCATGCTGGTGTGGGAGCTGGGCTGTAAGAGCCTGGTAGAGAGGCACAAATAGTCATGTATTGTCCTAGAATGAGCACGTGGCCCTTCCAATTTACCAGGATGTGAGTGATTCAGCTATAAGCTTTTTAAAGCTCTAAGCACAGAGTTGGGATATAAGAGCATGATGTGGGGTGCGGGTGCCAGGCGGGGATTCAAGATTTGATTTTAATTACTCTCAGAGTTGTCTTCTGTATGTGGGAATCTTGAGCAGTTTTTGACAGGGTTTACTCTGAAAAGAGAGGCCTTGCCTCATTTGGGTCTGTCACTGTGTGTTGGTGCCAGGCTGTCAGAGCTGGGGTTCCCCTGGGATAGGTGTGAGCCAGAATGAGAATCAAATGGCCCAGCATTCAGGTAACTGTCAGAACTGCCCAGCTTAGGTGCAGTATCTGGTAGTCAACTCCAAGTGATTCATTTCCTCTTTCTGAAGCCAGAGTTACAGGGCTCTAATACGAAGGGACCCACTCTCCTGCCTCTGCACTTTCCTTTTCTCTGACTCCCTCGTTTCACTCATCTCATTCTTCCTAGACACAGGGCATAATTCTCTTAGGTCGGCTGCTCTGAGCATCCACCGCGTATTCTCTGGGGTCTTCGACATCTGCTTTGGATTACTACCTCAACTCCTGAAGAATTCCCCTTTGCTGCTAATTGTAAGTGCAGATGGTATAAATAACGACCTAAGATGAGTCAGAGATGACCTGATAAAATCATATGCTTTGGGCCTGCTACATGGTGCTCAGGAAAGAGGCTGGGCTGACAGGTGGGGGAAGAGGTTCCCTGGGTGTAGGGAGGACTCTGGGGGCCGCGGGCCTGAACGGAGAGCGTCTGACAGCAGCTCTTGCTTGACCTGGCCCCAGAGCCTGGCCAGCACACCACATGCTTTGCTGCCTTACATGCCACAGGCTAAGAAAACCAGGCCTTGCTGGTCTTAGGGTGATCAAGTGAGAAGAAAAAGCAGGGGAACAAGTTGTCTAAATCTACTGAGACTGCCACTGTGAACAAGAGTCACACGCTAGCACAGGGCCTCCTTCCTGGAACAGGGCACCACATTTTGACAGCAGATTTCCCCTGGAAGGAAACCTCTAGGTAAACAGGAGTCAGGGCAGATCAGTACAATGAACTTCTCCTACCTACTTTTCAGAAAGTGTTCTCAGAGGGGTTGTAATGTGTGAACCTCGCAAAATGCCTCTCATGGAAGGCAGGTGCCTTTTCCCTATGAAGGGTGGCCACATAATCCCTCATGGAAAAGGGAAACAGCAGAGACACAGGGGGAGAGCTTCTCTCCCAAGGGCAGAGCAGGCGGTGACGCAGAACAAACACACAGGACTTCCTCTGTGCCGGGCAGCTCGGCTATGTCCCCGCGACCCCAGCCCCTGACATACAGGTCACAGACCCCCAGCATGACTCCCCTTCCTCTCTTCCCCCAGGATGAGTGTTTAGCCAGCTCTAGCTTAGTCCCAGGTCACACGACTGCTGAAGCGCATCTGAGACGCACACCACCTTGCCAGGGCCAGATGCAGGGCAAAGATAGGTCAATAAAGCCAAATCCAAGCCAGGGGAGGTTTTCTGTTTCCTCTGAGGACATTGACAAAGGGAGCACTGCTGCCAAAGGATAGAATAGCGAATGTCAATTAGTCCTGGAGGCAAATCTGATGTTGCTAAGCCCGGTGCAGTGTGGGAGCCACTCACAGGCCTCGCCACTCTGTGTGCACACAGCGGACGCGGCACCTGTCAAGTCTCCCTGTTTGCCCAAAACATTAACCGTCCCTTTCTTTGTTCCTACTAATCACTCCTAATCCTACGTGCTGCACTCGCATTGTCGGGCCCCTCCCTGCTGTATTTCCCGGGGCACCTGCCTTTTGTTATTAAATCATATTTTTCATGGCGTGTGGGTACGCAGGGATTTCTTCCTGCTTCCATCCTGACGGTTCTGGTTCTGTTCTGAACCTTCTTTGCTCCACTGTTGTGAAAATGCCTGTTTGGTTAACAGCATGTCTGGACAAATACTTCTTGTCCCTTAACTGAGCATTAATAGACATGCCCTGCGTTGTCCTCAGACTGAAGGACGGGTTACTTTTATGAGGGGTGTACAGCTGCCAAAAAGAGGTTTGGAAAAAGAAGCCACATTGTTTATTTTATGCCAGGGTCCAGAGTGAGTAGAAGTTGGCACAGGGCAGTTGTGTGAAATAAGTGTCATTGCCATTTGTTAATAGGGGGCGGAGGCAGCCCGTGGTGGGGTTTCTCTCTTTGGCGTCTTCTAGAGATTGTCCACGCTCTCTCTGACATCCTCTGCAACCTGGCCTCGGGGCAAGACATGGATTTCTGGGCTCTAGCCTCAACTCTGTGAGCGCTCATTCTGAAACTGCTGGTGGGGCCAAAGCTATTTTATGGCTTAGTTGGAATGTTGCTTCCGGGAAATGGATGGAGACTGGTCTGAATTCCCAGATGTTGGCATGAGCTCAGTTCTGGGCAAATATAGTCCTCACCATGGTCTCAAAACTCTCTGGCTTTCCTCTCTAAGTCTCCTCATGGCCGCTTTGCTGGCGATGAAGTCGACTCAACATCTCCCTCGGATCGTCTGCAGTATTGACCATCACTGGCAGAGGGGTCTAAGGAGTTTAAGGGTCTCCATGACCCTTTCTTGGCCCTTTGTTGAGAGTACTACATTGGGTTTGCAGAAACCGGACAGGGAAGGGTGAAGGAACCTCCTCAGTGAGACCCAGTTGTCCTCCCCGGTCAGGCCTGGTGGCCGTAGCTCCGGCTTCCTCAGTCACAGCTGTGCGGGCTTCAGCTCTGGCAATGTCAACAAGAGATGAACTCAGCAACCGCCACAGCCTCTAAAGCAGAAACAAACTAAAGCTTCTCCAGAATAGGACTTTATGAAGTGGGGAAGTTGGTGGGGAACAGGGAAAGCGTGTGCTTTATCCTGAAATTGGCTCCTAGAAATTGCATCATAAACATGCTGTCCCCAACCTAGCAAGTGGAAATTTGTTTTCCTTTCAGAACAATTTTATATTTCAGAGGTAGGACCCTGCATACTGACTTGGATACACTGAGACTCCAGTGTCCTGCGTATCTCGCAACTTGTTCCGTGATGGACCCTCACCGGCCCTTAGTGCTATATTCCTCCTCTGCCCCGCAGCTCCTGACTCCACACTCCAGCCGGCCTATCCCTTTTCTTTGTCCTATAGCTTCTGCTCACTCATGATTGGGATCTACTCTGGTGCGATGAGGGGTGTATGGCTGCCTAAAAGAGGTTTGGAAAGAGAAGCCACATTGGAGGGTCTTTACAATCTCAAGACTTCTGCTTATTTCTTCTCTGAATCTTCTTACATATGTACCTTCTACTATCAACCCCTAACTGTTCTCCCACCCCTCTTTATCTCTGAGTGTGTGTGCGCGCTCATGCGTCTGCCTTCTCTGTCTCTCCATTCTAGATGCTCCCAGAGAAAGAATCTCCATGGTCCAATCAGTTACCATCATTGCCCACGGCCAGCTCTAGCTTACAGCCTGGTAGCCCATTTGAAGTGTGTTAGGGATTCGTTCTTGATTTAATCACTCTGGATCAAAATAGAGGGGCTCTTTGGGGATTATCTTTGCCAAAGTAATCCATTAGAAGGAAATTGTGGGTATTCCAGGGTTTCTGAGGTTTGTCTGACCAAGGCACTAACTCCAAGTTTCAATAGACTGACTTGAAACTTTATTAATGTACCATTAGCACATACACATTTCACTGGAAATTGACGCCATTAAGTTATATGCTATTAGCAAGGATTGTTACATGAAACAATTGCTAAGACATCCTGGGACTTGAGTCAATCTCAGGGAGCTAGAGAAGGCCAAGTAGTAAAATCACATTTGTCACCCACATGTTCTGGTTATCTTTTGCTGACCAACAAATTACCCCAAAATCAGTCGCATAAAGCACTGGACATTTTATGGTATTCGTAGATTTTATGGGGCAGGAATTTGGACAGCACAGGTGGCCTCATCTGGGACTGACCTAGAACAGCTGGGGCCGGGAATCATCTGGAGCCTTCTTCACGCTGGTGACTGGTGCCTGGTGAGACTGAAAGAGAAGTCTGAGTTGGGGCCCTAGAGCACCTGCACGTGGCCTCTACATGGATCGGAAGTCTATGAGTAAGTACTCCAGTGAACAAGGTAGAAGCCACATGACCTGTAGGGCCTAACCTTGGAAGTCACATGACGTCACTTCCACCATATTCCATGAGTGGGAGCAGGCTAAGCTCACTCAGATTCACGGGAGAGGACATAGCCCCCACCTCATAATGGAAGGAATGTCCAAACGTTTGTGGCCTTGTCTTAAAAAGCCTACACAGGATACATTCTTTCTTTCCCTCAAGGAAGCCGCCTTCTGGCATATTTGAGAAAGGGAGACTATCTCAAGTCAGCTCCCAAATTGTCCACGTAGCAGCAGCTGCTCCTCCCTGGAGTGTGAGCTCCCCAGTCCTGCTGAAGGCCACTGCTCTCCTGGCTGAGGGTCATGGCCTCCAGTCACGGACTGTGGTTTTCAGGTTGCATTTCTGCTACCTCCATGGAGGGCTCCATGGAGAGGGCTGGCCACACAGCAAGGCTCCAGTTCTCACTTCCCTTACGTAACAAAAACACAATCCACCTCTGTGTAGACTTACCAGATTTTGTGAAGTACTGAGGGAACCAAAGGGAAGAGTAATACGTGAAGAAAAGAATATAATGGGCATGCCTCTGCCCAGATCGGAAGTGAAGTGTCTCCAAGGAACTCACAAGGAGTGGAGCTATCTATGTCTGCCTTGATGCTTGCCCCTATCCCTTAGGGAACTTCTTATTTTTATTTTAATTTTCTTTTTATTTTTTGTAATATGCATGATAATCTTCACTCAACTTTTTGGAAATCCCAAGCCTACCCATGAAGTTGTCTTCATATTCAAGACTAATCTCTTTCTCTAATAGTATATTTTCTTAAATTTGTGTTATTCATCCCCTAGTGATACCCAGGTAGACTCTAGCAGAATAGTTAATGATGGAATTTGGCACTGTAAATTCCTTAGATCTTTCCAGAAAGAAGCTTTGGTATAATAAGTTTCACAGAATCATCAGGAATCATCTCATTCATCCAGTCTCCATGGAGGTTTCCCCATCATGGAATATAGAAATAAATCTTTTTTGTTTTTCTTATTGTCTAGCTGGTAAGAATGGTTCAAACACACACAAATAAGCCTGGACACTGTCTACCTTAGATTTTCTTATTATGTGATTAAATTCCCACTTACTTAAGGCACGTTAGCTGGCTTGTTATTAATTGGAGCCCAAACCATTCCTGATAGAACTAAGTAGGTGATTTTTACCTGGGTTCTTCATCTAAGTATAAATATAACCTTAATCTAAATTTAATCTTAATCTAAATTTGAATCTCATCTTAATTTAAACCTACCTTAATCTAATATGAATCTAATCTTCATCTAAATAAGAAGAGTCCTAGACTTGAGAAAGGGCAATAGCCTTTCTTTTTGGCTTATCTTGCTTTATTGGTGAGACCACAAGTAGCAATTTACAAAGATGCTAATCCAGATGTCTAGAAATCTGGGGCAACTTGGCTCTTACTCCACAGCAAAAATAAATAAATAAGCAAACCTCATTCTCAGATTCTCTCATATAAAAAGCTTTTAAGAATGTGACTCAATTTAATGAAAAGCAGAAACATCCCTTTTCCCAACTTCAGGTAGGTTTAAGACCTGGAAATTATGTTTAATTTAATGTCAAAGTGATTTTGAAATTAACTAATTAATAATATACCATATCAGCAAGCAATATTTAACTTTTAAATGTCTATGCTGTGATTCTGTAAATATAACAAATGAGATACATAGAACATAAGCCCCTTTGGCCCATCATCCAACTTTAAATGAAATTTTTTAGATTGTGGTAAAAATGCTAAATGAAAATGCCAAAAAAAAAAAAAAAAACCTTGCAAATTTGCTTTATGCAAAACCTCTAAACTGGTCAGCTCTTTTCATCTCTAAGAATTAGAAGAGCTTTGAGCTCCGACTCAAACCACAAAGTGAGTTCTTCCACCTCTGTCTCTTCGGCTTTCCCAAGACCCAATGCTAATGGATTGCACGTGCTGTTAACTGAGCCTCCTCTGTTTTACAAAGTCACGGCTGCCACGGCGCCCGGACTTTCAGCGCATCTCACTGGTTCCTGGCTTTGGTTTCCTGCGATCTGAAGCCCTCTCACATGAAACCAGGAAGACCTGCAGTGCAGCGCTGTGGAAAATGTGAAACGTCAGGCTTATAATGTATTTTTCAAATCTGGACTCTGCAACCAAAACTTGGCTTGTTTACTGTCTGGCTGATAAGGACGGGAAAGCAATGAAGATTTTGCTTTGGTGTCTCCACAGCAGAATCTAAGTACTGATCTTAATAAGGGCTTTTCAGGTAGAAGAGATGATGGACAGTCTTTTGTTTTCTACCTATTGGTAATCACTGCTGAAGTTGGAGCTGCCTGGATATTTAGATGGGCCGAGAGCTGGAGCTGGTGCGGGGGAGGCACAGAATGCCTGGATCTCAGGCTCCAAACCAGATAAAACCTTGAGAAAAGAACGGATCGCATTCCTTCATCTGTGGCTGGAAAACTTGTCTGTCTGTGGTGGCCTTCTCCCTAGAGAAGGAAGAGGGTGCTGTGGTTGAAAAATGCCCTCATCCGTCTTGAGCAGGCCTACTGTTTTTAGGCACTTACAGCTGGCTTTTGTTTAAAAAAATTCTGACTTTTGACCTTTTAAGATGGGTAGGCTTGTGCAGGATATTTTCATTAGTTTGTGGCGTGTCTGCTTTGCCTCTGTAGAGGCAGAATGTCATATCTGTCATGTCTGGGCAGGGTTTTACAGTCTCTTATTGATCACTTTTTACAGAGCCCATGAGGGAACTGGGTAATAAGCATGAACTGGCAAGCTCAAGTTTAAGTTAGCTCCTCTGAGTGCACTGGGGTTTCTTGCCTTTGACATTTATTCTTTTGCATAATTTGGGGGTGGCTGTTTTTCCCAAACATATTTTGGTGATCCACTCATATTTAACATTATATGGAAATCACTAATTTTGACCAGAACTCTTAAAAAGAAATCTACTGTATCTTTTAAATTATGGCATATGCAATGTACTCTAATAGTGACTGTTTTATTAAAAAAATAAAAAAATTTGCTGCCCATGACCACTAAATTTATTTTATGACTCACTAAGAACTTGGAGTATAAACAATAAAATACTGGGATAGCATACTAATTTCAGAGGACAAATGTCTTTTTTAATTAAAAAAATACGTCTGCACTGCTACTATAATAGAAACAGCATAACTCTAAATTCATTGATGTTAAAAATTAAACATGTGCTTAGGAAACTAGGAATAGATGATAACTTCCTCAACTTGATAAAGATCATTTACCAAAATAAATAAATAAATAAATAACAAAAACAAAAACCCCAAATCTATAACTACCATCATATTTAATGCTGAGAAATTCAAAGCTTTCTCACCATGATCAGAAACAAGACAAGGATGTCCCCTTTCATCACTTCTTTACAGCATTGTACTGGAAGTCTTAGCTAATGCAAGATAATAAAAGGAAATAAAAGGTATACAGACTGAGAAGAAAGAACTAAAACTGTCTGGTTTGCAGATACATGATTGTTGATGAAGAAAATAAGAAAGAATCAATATTAAAAATGTTCTGAAACTGGCCAGGTGTGGTGGCTCACACCTGTAATCGTAGCACTCTGGGAGGCCAAGGTAGGTGGATTGCTTGAGCTCAGGAGTTAGAGACCAGCCAGAGAAAAAGTGAGACCCTGTCTCTACTAAAAATAGAAAAACTGAGGCAAGAGGATCGCTTGAACCCAAGAGTTGGAGATTGCTATGAGCTGTGACGCCACGCAGTCTGCCCAGGGTGACAACTTGAGACTCTGTCTCCAAAAAAAAAAAAAAAGTTCTGAAACTAGTAAATGATTACAGCAAAATTTCAGAATACAAAGTTAATATAAGAAGGACAATTAATTGTTTTTTATATACTAGCAATGAACAAATAGAAGTTAAAAACACATTACATTATAATATATTTGTATGTAATGTAATATATACAAGGTGTCCCCTAAGTTGCCATTAAAGTCACCATGCATAGAGAAAAATGGGAAATCGTAGCTAAATATACTTTTACTTATAAAATATTACAAAATATATACAAAATATTCTCTACATGTTGATCACTGCTTTCTAAAATTTTGTAATCAATATTTTCTAAATAAAAGAACAATTACCTACAATTTCTCATTTTTCCTATATATGGCACTTTTGGGACACTCGTATAACATTATAATGCAATGTATATTACATTATAGTGTAAAGACATTAATTAATGTCTCAAAAATCAAGTATGTATAAACTAATAAAATATGTACAAAATCTACATGTGGAAACCTACAAAACACTGATGAAATAGATCAAAGAAGAACTAAACAAATGGAGGCATTCCATGTTATGGATAGGAAGACACTATGGTCAAGATGTCAGTCCTTCCCACCTTGATCTATAGATTCAATGTAATCCCAATCAAAATCCCATTAATTCTTTTTTAAATTTTTTTTAAGACATAGGTATCACTGTGTTGTCCAGGCTAGAGTACAGTGGCACAACCATAGCTCACTGTAACCTCAAACTCCTAAGTACAAAAATGATCCTCCTGCCTCAGTCTCCTGAGTAGCTAGGACTATAGGCATGTGCCACCATAACTATATTGCCCAAGGCTCTTGCTATATTGCTCAGGCTGGCCTCAAACTCTGAATCTCAAGCAATCCTCCTGCTTAGCCTCCAAAAGTTCTGAGATTATGAGTGTGATCCACAGCTCCTGGCCCCTAAATTTTATGTGGTGATGCCAATGACGTAGAATAGTGAACTCAATGTTGAAGGAGAAGAACAAAGTTGGAGGAGTGAAACTACCCAACTTCAATGCTTGCAAAGCTACAGTCATCAAGACAGTATACTAGGGAAAGAATAGGCAAATAGATCGACGGAACAGAACAGAGAGCCCAAAATAGAATGCTCACAAAGTTCTGATCCCTGATCTTTAATGAGGGAACAAACAGTCTTTTCAAGAAATAGTTAAACATTCACATACAAAAAAAAAGGGGGGGGGGCGGTGCCTGTGGCTCAAAGGAGTAAGATGCCAGCCCCATATGCCAGAGGTGGTGGGTTCAAACCCAGCCCCAGCCAAAAAAAAAAAAAAAAAAACTACAAAAAAAAAAAAGACAAAAACAAGACATAGACCTTACACTTGCCATAAAAATTAAAAACTAAAAAAAAAATCCATAAAAAATAGACCATAGACCTATATGTAAAATCCAAAACTATAAAACTTCTAGATGGTAACATAAGAGAAAACCTGGATGACCTTGGGTTTGGCAAAGCCTTTTAGATACAACACCAAAGGCACAAACCATGAAAAAAGAATTGATGATTCTGACTTCATTAAAATTAAAAAATTTTTATCTTGCAAAAGACAATGTCAAGAGAATGTTAAGATAAGCCACAGACTGGGAGAAAATATTTGAAAAAGGGACAACTGGTAAAAGTCCAAATTATGCAAAGAACTTTTTAAAGGAGCAACCGACTGCTCACCAAAGAAGATAAACAGTTGACAAGGAAGCATATTAAAAGATGTTCAACCTCATATATCATTAGAGAACTGCAAATTAAAACCACAGTGGAATATTACCTGTAAGAATGGCCAAAATCCAAAACACTGGCAACACCAAATGTTAGTGAAGATGTTGAGTAACGTGGAGCACGCAAAGTGGTGCAGCCACTTTGGATGACAATTTAGCAGTTTCTTATGAAACTTAATATACTCTTAACTATAGGAGAAAATCACATTCCTTGGTATTTACCCAAATAAACTGAAAACTTATATCCACACAAAAACCTATACCCACATGTTTATAAGAGCTTTATCCATAAATGCCCTAACTTAGAAGCAACCAAAATGCCTTTCAGTAGGTGAACAGCTAACTAATCTGTGATATATATAGACAATGGAATATTATTAAGTACTGAAAATAGGTGAGCCATCAAGCCATAAAAAGACATGGAGGAAACTTAAATGCATATCACTGAGTGAGAAAAACCAATCTGAAAAGTTAACTGTATGTGCAATTTCAACTCCATAGCATTGTGGAGAAGTCAAGATTATGGAGATAGTGATGAGGTCAGCGGTTGTCAGGGGTTGGGAGGGGAAGGGATAAACATGCAGAGTACAGGGCATTTGTAGGGCGTTAAACAATTCTGTATCATACCACATGGTGGACACACTCCATTATACATTTATCAATATGAATGACAAGAGCGAACTCTAATGCAGACTACAGATTTGGGTAATGATGATGTGTCAACGTGGGATCATTGACTACAACGAATACACAACTCTGGTGGGGGATATTGATAATGAGGGGGGAGGAGTATATAAGGAAATCTTTCTACCTTCTGCTCAAATTTTCTGTGACCTTAAAACTATTCTTAAAAAATAACGTTTATTAATTAAACAATTACCCATGCTTTTTGAGGTGGGCAGACTTCTAAGATGACTCCAATAACTTCTGCTTCCCAGCAGTCACACCCTCGTGTAGGTCCCCTTCCTTCTGAGTATAGCCAGAGCCTACTGATTTTCTTCCAATTCACAAAATACAGTAAAAGTGACGAGACGCCTTTTTCAAATTTTGTATTTTATGTTATCATTATCATTATCTTTTAGGATAGAGTCTCACTCTCTTACCCAGGCTGTAGTGTGATGGAGTGAATATAGCACTGCAGTCTTGAAATCTTGGGGCCAAGCAATCCTCTTGTCTTAGACTCCCAAGTAACTGAGACTACAGGTGTGTTTGCCACCATCTCTGGCTAAGATGCTATTTTTATGTTTGGTTTACAAAAATATTGTGATTCCTACCTGCCTTGTATTCACTCTTTTGCTAGCACTCTTTTTCTGCCCTTCTCTCATGATTTCTCTAATGAGAGGCCCATTTGGCGTCTGACCAAATGCATATTATTCCCCAGTCAAACCTTCAAATAAGACCGCTGGTCTCAACTAACACCTTTATGGCAGCTCAGTGCGAGATTCCAGCCAACCTATGCCTACATTCCTGATCTACAGGAGATCTGAGATAATGAATGATTGTTTTAAGCAATTAAGTTTTGGGGGATAATTTGTTATGCAGCAATAGTTAATGAATACACTATCTTTTAATGTAATATAAAATTGGAGTTTGTACTTTTGGCTTTGGGATAATATCCCCTTGGCTTATTGGAAACAATGAGAAAGGCTTTTGGATATGTCTTTGTTTTAATGCATAGTGCTAGCTTAGTCATTGACAAAGTTTAGCTTTTAAAAATTGTTTCTGAAAGTCAGTGATTAGGGATTTCTTCAGCATGAAGAAGATGGAGAATTTTAAAGTTATGTGTACCTGTTTTAATTTAATTTAATTTAATTTAATTTTAGTTTTAGGGACTATTGTATTCTAGGAGCACTCCAGTTGAGAAATTTTGGAGAAAAGTACTGTTAAATTGCTTGACTTGAGAAACCGGGCTTTTCCAAAGCAAGCAGGATTAAGACCTTCATGAATAATGCAATTGCTCAGAGTTGTACCAAGTATGTACTTCTAAATGCTGGAACACCACCGGGGTTAGTCCTTGGATGCTTTCTCTTTTCTACCTATGTTCATTACCAAAGTGATCTCAGCTGGTCTCGTGGTTCTAAATACCATCCAAATGCTGATTAAAACCTAAAAATATGTCTTAAGTCTGGACTTTTCCCTTGAATTCCGGATTTTTCTCTTTAACTGCCTACTCAACATCCCCATTTGGGTGTCTAATAAGCATCTTTAACTTAACACATCAATCTTCAAATCCTCACCTCCCTCCCACTACCTGTCTTTAAAATATGGCAATTTTATCCTTTGTTGTTCAAGCCAAAAATCTTGGAGTTATTCTTGACTCATGTCTTTCTTGTAAAACCTATATCTAATCTCATTATCAAGTCCCATTAGTTCTTCCATTAAAATAATCCAGGATCTGGCCACTTCTCAGACCTCTGGGCTGAGACTTCAGCATCCTTCCTGTCTCTCTGCTCTGTCTTTGCCCACAGACTTCCCACACTGTAACACAGCATCCAAATGGTTCTTGTAAAAGAAAAGTCAGATCTGACCACCCCTACACACAGTGCTGCAATGGCCCTCACTCACTCAGAGTATGAGCCTAAGTCCTTATGTATATAAATGGCCCATGATGCCTGTTTAAACTGCCCCTCTTTCCTCTCTGACCTTGACTCCTGCCACACCCACTCTCTTGCTCCAGGCATGCTGCCTTCTTGAACAAGACAGAAGCAGGGCCATTTTGGTTGCAGGTTACCCTGGCAGCTGAGAGTACTTTATTCTTTAGATAGCCACATGAAATCACTCATTCAGGCCCTTCAGGTCTTGGCTTAAATGTTAGTGGGGCTTCCTTGATCACCTCTTTAAAAATTGTAATCACCTGTCAGTACTCTCCACACTCTTCTCTGTTTTATTTTATGCATGTCACTTTCACCCATTTATACCAAAATACCATACATACATAATACTGTACTATACATAACATACATTTATTGCCTATTTCCCAACACTGCACTCCGTGCCCCATGAGGACATTTTTGTGTCTCCCCCATGCCTAAAGCTGTATGTGGTTCAGAATAGATATCACTAATTTTTTTGCTGAAGGAATGGATGAAGCTCTTTTCTCACCAGGTTTTCTTTGCTTTTCTATTCCCATTATAGGTATTTTAATCTGGTAGTACCTGAACACCAAAAGCTCAAGAGAATCCAGCACAGAGTCTAATCATAAGGGATGGTTACATAATTTGTCTGTAATTGCAAGTCACGATTGTATGAAGTCTGATGTCTTTGGGGTATGGCTTTGTTTCTTTTAGTTTCTTCCTTATACACTGTTGATAATTCAAGCAGTTGTGGGAAAGAAAAATGTCTGGAGTCTCAGTGGTCTGAAAGAATTAGTAGAATATTGAACTCAATAGTGATTTAGTCCATGATTAGTAAGAGCACTACTTCTGCATGTGGGAGGCACGACTGTGGGTTCATAAAAATAAGGAATAATAAGTCCTTGAGAACTAGGTTTAAAAATCTCTCTATAGATCTAACTCATCTGTAGATTTGGAAACACCTCATGGTGCCCTGACATCAGTGGGTAGTGCCTGCCTTAAAATGTGTATGTGCCTTTCCCCCTAGACAGGACGATTTGTAAATTAAACTAGACTTGATGAATCAAAAGACCTGCCTGCATAATGGAAAGGAATGCTACGGAGAGAAGCCAGAAGCCATGAACACTCCAGCTAGCATTCCTCCCTGACAGCGTTATGCTTTAGGGGAGAAACAAAGGGCTGAATTAGAGATGGGGTGGCAATCAGAACTCCCAGTGTCTTGGCATTTGCTAGTTTGAGGCTCAACATTCTGAATACTTGAATGTAATTACATGTGGTTTCTTAAAAGAGCCCCAGACAAAGCAAATCACTTAAGGAATGTCCTAAACGATATGTCGTTCAGAGAAACCATGCTTTGGTCCCTCCAGATATGAATATATCTTTAAGGAGACTTTCTTGTGAATTGCTGCAATTTTCAATAGCACAAAGACAGTGATCCCGTGAACTCAAATTTCTCCTGACTCATGGTATCCAAACTATCCCAAATGCTCCTTACCAAAAGTTCTTTTAAATCCCACAACTTGCAAGGCAAAAATCAGCTTTGAAAGCGCGCAACCACACCTCATTTGCTGTGGATTCTGCAAGAAAGCCGGGAAGACCAGTGGGCACTGGGGTGGTGTTTGAATGAAAGAAGATACGTAATAGTACAGGGTTTCATTTACATGACCACTTGGAAAGAAGTCGATGTAGGTATTTAAAAATATACAGAGTACTTTTCCGACCTCTGCCTCATTGTTAATAATATTCATATGTAATATTTACTGACACTTTCTATGAACTAGGCAAAGTACTTGCCATGAACTTGCTAATTTTATGCCAGCTCTCTGAGATATAGAGATCCTTCCTATTTCACTTGAGGAAAATGAAGGTAGCGATGTAAACAATTGGCTGAGTTAGTCTACTCTGAAAATTGTGGAGCCCAGTCCATGTGACTGGGGTCCCTGCTCTGAAACACTCAGCTGCTTGAGTCCCAGCCAACCTCCCCATCCCCCCAGTCATCCATGAGAATTGCGTCGAACAGCCGCTAATGGCAGTCCGCAGCCTCCCGGCTCCCAGGAGGACCCAGATGGAGCCAAGTCCCTGAGGTTCCTCTGTTTAGAACGAGTCTGTGGCGGACCTCTGAGTGCATTTGTTTGCCTATGCCTTTCACCTAATGGCACAGAATTGTAGAATGGACCTGTCCTTCCTTCAATAGCCAGAGGATGACTTTAATAGTGGGGGATGGAACCAATACTTGTCAGAGGCCTTATGGTTTCGGAAAAGTGCTTCCAAGGATGAGATTAGATCCTTAAGGATTTATTCTAATATTTTTCATTCCCAAAGCTCAGTGCTGTGGTTTCATTTCCCTTTTCACTCCTCCAGAGGTCATTTTCTTTTTCACTGTGTTTGTGGCTCAGAGAGTTATTAGTAGACCCTGAGGCCTGGATGGTAGTGGAAAGCCAGACGGGTGCGGGCTGCCTGGTTTCCGGGCACAAATCCCCCAAGGCATTGCCCATCCTCACCAGAGGGGGAAGCTCAGAGCTCCCCAGCCTGTATGTGTGGGGGTGGGGATATATGTTTGGGTGGAAGAGGGTCGTGTCAATGTGCACCACAGCTGCCAAACTCAGTTATTTTAAAGGAACAATGAATTCATAAAGTGTAGGCAAGCACAGAAATCTTCTTATAGGCAGTAAATAGGTTAAATATTGAGCATGCCAGACACTGTGTAAGGTCATGGGGATAAAGGCATAAGGAGAAACAGACCCCATTCCTGGTTTCCTGGGGTTTTCAGTTATTGAAGAAACTGTGACCAGGACTTTAAGGGAGAGTTGCTTGGTGCTATGAGGACAGCAGAATGGGAACTGACCCTCATCGGAAAGGTCAGAACATATTTCTTAAGGATGTACAGCTCGGCCTGGGGGCAGAGGGGGGTGTGGACTAGACAAAGTAGGCAGGGCCTTTCCAGGCCAGGCTCCAGAGCACTTCAAGGGCCATGTGGCCAGAGGGAGTGTGGCACAAATCTGACTACAGGGAAGCAGGAGCAGAGGAAGGCAGTGGCTTTCTACAGAGTGACATCCTCTTGGCCCACACCCTCTTCAGAGCTGTCATTCACACTGTCTTTCTCTCCCCTCTGAAGTTGTGGCCACTGAGTGGTAGGTAACAGAGCCACCAATTCAGCGAAGCCAATTCTACCTCCTTCAGAAAAAGTAGCCACTGGAAGTTTCGAATGTGCACCCCCCACTCTTCTGTACAGAAGAACTCTGTAAGCTGACCATCCAAAGGACTGCATCAAACTGGTCAACAAACGGAGGTCTACTATGCTGATACGTACATGTGGTACCTGTGCAGTCTATGCAAATTAGGTCAACTTACGGAAGTGGTCAGTGCAGGGAGGTGGCCAACTATGGGAGGTTCTGCTGTGGTTTTTATTTATTCCCCAGCGTCTCATGCAACCAGCTATAGGAGATGCCTCAGGAACGTCTTCCTCCTCGTCCAAGTTGTGATGGCTGGGTGGAGCCCCTGCACTGTGGCGGCAGCAGCCGGGTCCCAGTCACTCTGTGTCGTCCTAGCCTCCGGCCCCACTGCAGAGAGGACAGAGGCCACTGACACCCTCTAGGAGGATTAGGAGCGCTCTGGTGGGGTTCCTGGAGTGAGGCTCAGCCTCTCCCCACGATGGAGATGGACTCCAGGAGACACTCATGTGACTGTTCGTGGTGACTATGTCTGAGGTAGAACGCCTGCAGATGGCATGTGGCAAAAGCATTTCTCACTCTGAGAAATTTTCAGTCTGAAAAGGGAAGAAGAAATTATCCCCAGAAGCAAAATTTAAGCAAACACGGAAAATGCCGTTTCTCCTCCCCGTCTACCCAGGTGAATTACTGCCATGTCCTGCAGCACGGCCAGGGATTAAAGGACGTGCTCTCTCCTTACTCACGAGGCTGGAGAGAGCAGGGATTAGAGAAAGGCCTGGCTGACAAAGGCAGTGGGATTAGCCACTTCCTCAGGAATCCTTCTCAGGGCACTTAATAGCCTATCTGATGTTATTTCCCAGTGATGGGGCTTAAATACAATTCAGAAGTAAAGGCTGCAATCCACCGACTTCCGCTGCTGGCTCCTTTCACATCTGAGGCCCAAAGACGGAAGCAGCCCCACGCAGGTCATCTTTGTCCTCATTCTTCTTAGGCAGGGTGACCCCCCACTTCCAGCAGAATCAGCCCTAGCAGACCTCAGAATCGGGGGAGCACAAGCCTGGGTGGGTGGGGGAGCCCCCAGAAGAGGTATGGGGAAGGGTGAAAATACAGCACCCCTCTTAACTTCCAGAAGAGGAACATGAAGTCACTCGCAACTAATGTCATAGGAGGACATGTAAAGGATGAAATAGTCCTTGTCTTTAGTCCCAAGAAAGCAAAGAAAACTGCCATTCCCGTCCCTTGTGATATGTGACTCTCCCTCGTCTGGCTGGGCACGGTGAGGGCCATGGGCTGCCAGCAGCAGCGGCCTCTGTGTCCTCAGACCCCAGAGAGGACAGCCTGCCTCTCGCCTCTGTAGAGTCCAGGCTTCAGCGGCGAGCTCCCCAGCACCCCCTTCTAACCTTCCTCCCTCTGGCAAAAACCCTCGGGCCTCTCTCTTCTTGCTTAACAAATTCCCTTTCACCCAAACCATTGTCTGAGAAGGTGTCTCTGCAGATTCGGGGATTCCAGTGATCCCATGCATGATTTGAGGGACAGTCCTCTCTCTGCTTCAGGCCTCCAGAGTCCCCCTCAGCTGGCCTGGGGCCCTTCTTTTCTCAAAGCTTCTCCATCAGTGAGGACGATGAGTGGGGGCTGCACCCAGGGTGGAGGAATAGTCTTTCCAGGTTGCTACTTCACTGCCGGAGGTGTCTGCTCCCTGGTTTGTAACCCACGCTACACATTAGCGTTACCTAGGGAGCCTCTAAAAGCTACCATCCTCTGAGCCCCAGCCTAGCCCTTTTAAATCAGAATATTTGGTGCACGGCTGGGAAAGGGATTTGCTAATGCTCTTCAGGTGATTCTACATGCAGCCTGTGCTGAGAACCAACGATCGACTGTCCCCTAGTACACAGCCGGCCCCAGATCTGTCAGCACAGTGTTGGGTTTCTTGCTCATCTACTCTCTGGTTTTAGTTAATATAATAAGTAATAAATTTACCCATGTGAAGCTCCGCCAGGAAAGACAGAAAGGTGGGAGGGGAGAAAGAGAGAGTTATATCCCCACAGGCCTCACCCCCTGCCCTTGCAATATCTGCTTAACTGAGAGATTCTGCTCCTGTGGGCATGTTCTCTTATCCCAGAAATATCTAACTCTTGCAGGATACTCTCCAACATCGTGCATGCAGCTCTACCTGCAAACTCTGAAAATCAATCCCTTTTTAAAAAGTCACCTCACTTGGACCAGTGTCTAACTTCATGATCCACCTGTGGTGGCAGGTGCTTGTCAGCTCAAGAGGCGGGCCACGAGCTACAATTTGCAAGATGACATCACCCTTCAAACCAGGCACACCCAACCCTTCACTCACTCGCAAGCTTTCTGAACCTAACAGACTGTCCCCGGAGCCGTGCAGCCCAGCCCAAGTGAGGGCCAGCTGCGGGCCCTCCTTTTGCCCTAACCTCAGTTATGCTGTCTCTTTTAGTGTCTCCAGCCCAGCTAACATAAGGTAGCAACAAGTCCTTATTCTAAATAGTGTAAGAGGAGCAGTGAGAAACAGATTCCATTTAGTTACTGGAAAGAGTCAAATCGGTGGAAACTCAGATCAAAGCTCATTAAACTCGCATCGACCCTTAGGCAACCACAGATAACATCGGAGAAATGTTGCTCTTTCTTTCTTCCTTTTTCTCCCTTTTCTCCCCTAGCCCTACTCCACCTCCCTACTTCTTTGCTGAGGCAATTATTCACATGAAATAAGATCACATTGTGCTTCAGATGGAGAAGTTAGGCTCTGGTTGGGTTTTAAGAGTCCCCCCAAATCTCTTGAATGAATTTATTTGGCCACGTTGTTTGAGGATGAGCTCACACGAAGTCTCAGCAAACTTCATCTTGAATTTTGTAATCTGTTCATTGTGCGAGGCATCCGCTTTAGATAAAGCCCTGTGGTTTCGTCCTCTAGCTATGCTGGTCACAGGTCACAGCAATTACGGGCAAATGTCAATTTCTAAGTCTGCCACTGTCCGTTAAATTGTTCATGGTCTGAAGTAATAGCAAGGCGCCAGCTCTGTCCCTGGGGTGGGGACCCACGGGCAGAGGGAATGTGCTGCCACAGGGAAGGCGGCACTGCCTGACGGGCTGTGACACTGGACGCCCTTGTCAGCTGTGGTGCTGGAGCAGTCTGCAGCCCCTTTGGGCCAGGGGCCAGTGCACCCACTTCTGCTGTGTGTTCTCTCTCAAAACTTTCTTGGAAAGGACTAGTTTCAGAATTTGAGAATAGACCTTGGATATGTTTTCTAAGGCCTCCTTAACGAACTCCCACCGACTGGTGGTTTAAACAACAGAAATTTATTGTCTCAGTGCAGTTCTGGAGGCTAGAAGTCCAAGGCCAAGGTGGCGGCAGGGTGGGTTCCTCTGAGGGCTGCGAGGGAAGGACCTGGCCCAGGCCTCCCTCCGTGGCTTGTACATGGCTGTCTTTGGTCTGCACTTGTCACGTCATTGTCTTCCCTCTACCTGCGTTCAAATTTCCCCTTTTTATAAAGACACTAGTCACATTAGATTTGGGCCCACATCCATAGCCTCATTTTAATTTGATTACCTCTGTAAAGGTCCTATCTCTAAATTCAGTCACATTCTGGGGTGCTGAGGGTTAGGGCTCCCACATAGCTTTTGAGGGGACACAGTTCAACCCATAACAGACCACAATGAAATCAGAAACTAATAAAAATTTTTATTGGGCATTTATACTCTGAGTTTGGCATCACTCTGAGTGCCTCATGTCAAATAATTTATCTAATTCTCACGACCATATGAAGCCAGTACCACTATTATCCAAAGTTTACACCTGAGCAAATTGGGTCCCTATCCAGGTAAGTAACTTGCCCAAGGTCACACTGCTAATAGGGATTCAAAAGTAGGTAGTCTAAATCCAGAGCAGATGTTGTCTGCAACACTGTTCTACATAGCCTCTGCTTTAAAGGGCTCAACTTAGAGAATATTTTGATATTTTTGGCACCCATGAGAATCTGGCTCAGAGATTTCCAGCTATGGGGAAACTTAACCAAGGGCTCCCATTCCTGTGCTTTGAAATCCATTGCCATGTTTTCACTGAAGCCAAGCTTCCCACTGGCACCTCCCAGGCAGTGCCCAGCAATGACAGGGGTGCTGAGGCAGGAAAGATAGGATATTTCTATGACAGCTGAATTTTGGCTAGACGATGCCCTGCAGCCTTGTCATGCCTTCCTCACACTGCAGGGATACTTCGCCCCCTTCTTCTGTTCCTTTTCTTCTCTCCTTCACTCCAGATCACACCTGCATCCCAGTGTCCTAATAAACCATGACACTAAAACAATATATTTTCGCCAGGTTGGGTTAATGATGCTGTAGAGGCATTTTGTTTAGTGTTCAGGAAATTAATGCAGTTTATGCCAGTTTTAAAGCTGCTTCTTTCCGTCCTTGCTCAAACACACAGAGCTCCCCAAGCCTAGTATGTAACAGGCCCTCAGCATCTGATGACTGACAGCCTCGAGGAATGGGGGACACTTTTCTCCTCTGATATCCTCTAAAATTAGGCTGGCTGGAGGAGGGGGTGGGTTTTCTAAAGGAGGAAGGTGGCAGGAAGAAGTAGGTGTGGCTGGTGATGAGATAGATACCTATTATAAGAGCATCACCTGGACAAGTTCATGACCCTTCATGAAAGCCAAATGCTACCAAGATGAGTCTGGTTGCCGTGTGACACCACACTCAGAGAGATAGGAGAGACCCTTGTAGAAGCCAGAATGTGATCAGTTTTGTTTGGGAGGCAGTGACACTAGTCTCTGGGTGACTTTTAACCCGTTGGTTATGTTATTAAAATAAACAATATACCCCCTTTCTCGTTTCCTTTACCAACTAGACCATCTATCTTGGTAGTGGCTAATAAAGCTAGGCTAGGGACCTTAATCCTTACCAATAGTTAGCTGTCTAGTGGGCATTTAAGCTCTCTGGGCCCCAGACTCGCTTATTGTAATTAAACTGAACTAAATTATGAAATGAGGCAACTGGGATGAATGATCTCTGAGGTCATTCTCGATGCTAAGATTCTCTGGAATTCCCCTCTTGGCATGAACACCGATCAACCTAGACAAACTTGCAGGGCATCAAGATAGGACCAAAAACTCCTTTCAGTAACGGAACATTTCTGCTGTTTTCTTCCCAAGCAAAGCCACACAGTGGCTCCCCACTCCCTGGAGTATTCTGATCAGAGACTGGTGTCTTTGGCTGAGGGAAGAGAATAAATATCTGACTTCTTTACAAGCTAAGTGGCTCTCTCCTTGCCAGTTGGCTATGCTAACCCAGGTGCTTACCATAAATACGTATACATATATTTTTTTTATCTGGGGAGAAACATCTTGACCCATGATTTATTCGAATCTCTCTAATAATTATGCTCTGTTATCATGGTGTCCTGCTGAATCTTCCTCTGTAGTTAAAAAATAATGCTAGTGGGGACATTTTAAGTTCAGGAGACCATCTCAGGAATTTTTGAAGCAAGGCACAAAGCTGGCAGAGATTGGCTGCCCTGACCAGCATGAACATATGTGGGGCAGCTTTGATGTGACGGGTGGGGTAGGGATTGCTGATAGGGGCTGCTAATAATCCAGCGAGGTGATGTCATTCTTGGCAGGGCCCAGAAAGAGAAACAAGAGGCCAGCAGCTCTCCTGGGCTGATAAAGCCCTTTCAGGATTCCTTGACTTTGCTTTGCGGAGCAGATGAGATTGGAAAGTTCTGTGAACCCAGCTGAGCTGTCTTACCTCCTGGGGATGGAAGTTTTGTCGAGAAACCTTGAGTCACTAGTTGGTTTATGTAAATCTCTCAGAAAGGTTTACATTGCCTTTGAAAATACTCCATGGAATAGAGATTTATAATAGAGCTAGGAGATAATCAATTCCTGGGGATATAGTCCTTTGTGCTAGAATCGCTCCCCTCTGTAGGGGAGAGAGTTAGTGACTCACTCTCACTAACCTGAGTCTCTCCTGATGTTGGATGACCAAGAAAGGGGAAGAAAGAGGGACCCGGGCACTGGAAGAGGAAACTTCAGGGGACTTTGGTTTCAGATTTAGAAAGCAAAAACTATGCTATTTAATAAGTGTATCTTTTCTTTTTCTTTTAATTTCCTGAATTTTGTTTAAGGCAAGGACCCGTGGAATCCTCCTGTTTCCAGGTGGGGAGGCATTTGATCCTGGCGCCGTCCCTAGCTGGCCCGCCACCTCCTCCTCGGTGCCTGTGCTCCGGCTCCTTGACCTTTTAGGATAGATAAATGTCCTGACGTAGGAACCACATCAAGCCCTGTCTGTGCTTATTAGGGAAGTCTTGAGAAAAATTTGCTGCCTTGAGGCAAAGCACTCACCACAAAAATGTAGGAACTAGTCTGCAGGAACTCCGAGAAAGCCGGGGAGTTTGACCGGCTTGTCCAAGTTGTTGGACTTTCTTCAAGGGGTGGTAGTTTCTGTGTTGGCTCCAAAAGGTACATTTTTGCCAAATTTCCCAGGAATGGAGGCCTCTGTACAATGGAAAAGCACATTATTTTTAGAAGCATTGAGGATAAGGGGCTTTTCTACAGATGGTGATATTCTTAGGGATTGTTCTGCAGACATTTTGTAAATGAATGTATTTCTTGATTTGTAGAATAGATGCCAGATATAGGTGTGGAAAGAGAGTAAATGTTGGTAAAGCAGATATTTTTCAGTTGACTTTTATGATAATCAGGACTCTGTTGCCATGGAAAAAAAATCTATCAGTATGTTAAGTTGAAACATTTGGTAGGAAGGCTGATGGTTATTTCCAATACCATGGAGATCACCACTCATCCATTCAGCAAGGACTTATTGAAAGCCTACTATGTACCACATGGTATTCTAGGAACAAGGGACACAGCCGTGAAAAAGGGAGTCACAAACCTCTTCTCTTACAGAGCACAATTCGGAGAGGGGAAGGAGGCAATTAAAATAATAATGTATGGAATAAATCAAACGGTCATAAATGCAATGGGAAAACCCAAAGCAGGGAAGGTGGGCAGGGAAAGCCACAGTGGAATGGGAGTGGACAGAGAAGGCTTTTTTGAGACAGTGACATTCCAACAAGGACCTGAAGAAAGGGAGGGAGTGTGCCATGAGGATACTGGAGATGATCATCCAGGCAGAGGAAGTAGCAAGTGCAAAGGCCCCGTGGCAAAATCCTGGTGTGGTGGGAGATCGGTAAAGGCCAGTGTAGCTGTACTGTGGTGAACAAGGAGAGGCATGGGGGACAGGTCAGAGACAGCTGGACATCAGGTTGGACAGGCCTTGTAGGGCCAGCCCCTAGATGTTGTTAAGACTTTCTATCAGCTGCTAAGCCCTTCTCCTGACACATCCTTAACTCATCTTCCTAAAGGCTCACTTCCTCTTCCAAACAGTTGTTGTCTTCTCTGGCCATACCCATTGCTCCTCTGGCCATACCCTTCCTACCACTTTGAACACTTGTTACTTCCTTCGTCTTCTGATATTGCTGTGATAGTTAATTTTATGTGTCAACATCACTGGGCTAAAGGAGGCCCAGATGACTGTTAAAACATATTTCTGGGTGTGTCTGTGAGGGTGTTTCTGAGATTAGCATTTGAATCAATAGACTGAGTAAAGAAGATCACTGTCACCAGTGTAGGTAGGCACCGTCCAATCCATGGAGGGCCCGAATAGATAAGGACATCAAGAAGGATGTCCCTTCAGGAGCTTGGATATCCATCTTTCCTTCTCTTGGAACAGGAGCTCTTGATTTTTGGGATTTTGGACTCCAGACTTAAATTAGTGGCTTTTCTGCTTCTCCAGCTTTTAGATAACATGTTGTGGGACTTCTCAGCTTTTATAATAATAGGAGCCAATTCCCATAATAAATCTCCTTTCATGCATCTATATGTACTCTATTGATTGTGTTCCTCTGGAGAACCCTAAAACAACCACCATGCTGAATGGTATAATTTCCTGTGTGTGTATTCACTATGCCTTTACTTCCTATCAAGATTCTTGGTAAGTCAGGGTAAAACTTCAGGTAGACTTTTCCTTTATTTTCTACAATAATTGGCGTAGTGTTAGGCACCTAGCAAATAACAGAGAAATGCTTGTTACATGGAGACTCCACCTCTGCATTTAGAGCTTCAAGAAGTTTATTAGCTTTTATTCCTTTTGTATGAGTCTGAGGGAGAATACTGTTAGGGACAATCTAATCTTGTCTGCTAATCAATATTCCTCTTTTAAGTATAATGATCTAATACAAGAAATATTTTGGCCCCAAATCCCAGCGTTATAGAGTTTCAAATTTAACAATATTTGCTCTACTTTATTTGGTTTACAATTGGAAAATAGTGCAAGTTTTTTTCCAAGTAATTCTCAATTTGTTCTTTGTTAAAATAAAACATAGATATTTTTACCTGACAAGTAGCTGTCAAACCATAAAAATGCAGTATTCTAAAATTCTTAGCTACTGACTCTTAGTTTGGTGCAAGAATGGGCACCTTTTCTGAAAAGGAGGTCATACTATGTACTTCAATCTCTTGGTGAAGATGAAGGTGACATCTGAAGGTGGCATCTCTCGTTTTTCCTCTGGGTCTCCCCATTGTTTAGAGACACAGAAGGGGCCCAATAAATGCCACTGTGTTAATAAATACTATTATCGTCCTCATTTTATAGATTAGAAACTTATACCTTCAAGGAGGTTGTAATTTGCCGAGGGTCACAAGATAATGAGTGCCAGATTTGGGACTAACCATCCTTTCTGCTTTTTTTTTTCCCCTGACAAAGTTGGTTTGAGTCAGTGCCCACAGATTTATTGTTAGCAGTCGGTACCTTGGAATGCTCAGCAAGAGATGAAACGTTGCATCCAAACAACACAGGCTCTTCTCTTTGCACTTGGTAAACTTGTCACGTAACTCTCGGGAGACAAATAGGGCATCTTCTTCAGTCTGTGTCTGATGGAGGCAGAAGGATGTGAGATCCTGAGCAGAGCAAGGGAAAGGATGCTGGGTCAGAGCTGGCCCTGGGAGAACACAATAATGGCAGCTAAAGAAAGAGCCAGGTTGGGGCAGCGCCTGTGGCTCAGTGAGTAGGGCGCCGGCCCCATATACTGAGGGTGGCAGGTTCAAACTGGGCCCCGACCAAACTGCAGCAAAAAAATAGCTGGGCATTGTGGCGGGCGCCTGTAGTCCCAGCTAATCGGGAGGCTGAGGCAAGAGAATTGCCTAAGCCCAAGAGCTGGAGGTTGCTGTGAGCTGTGATGCCACAGCACTCTACCGAAGGCAATAAGGTGAAACTCTGTCTCTATAAAAAAGAGAAAGAAAAGGAAGAGCCAGGTGGGCAGGGAGAATAAAGTGATGGGGCAGGCACTTGCTATTATATTTTTTCCTGTGGTCAAAAATATTGCCATGTACTTCATCCCTGAGTCTTATAATTAACAGCTACAGTAGAACTTCTATGAGGTGACCACGTAAGGTCCCAGCCACCCCCATCCCCAGGGGCAGGGTCCTTTAAGACCTGTGGAGTTTTCAGTGGTCAAATGAAGAAAAGTAAAGTTAGAAATGGCAAGAGACAAAGAGACGAGACATGCAGAATAGAATTGTCAAAGGTGGGAGCACAGGGGACCACCACTAGCTTGTGGGGTTCACAGCAGTGGCCCTGAGTGTTTGTTCCACTCAGCTTTTATTGGAGGGTATTTGCTCATTAGCCCAGAGAGTAAGCTGAGGAAGGGAACAAAGATGTCAGCAGTTTCTCTGAGCAAGCATGTCAGCTTCTACTGTTTCTATAATGGTTAACTTTAAAGGTCTGAGCAGCCTCGAGAAATCCACAACCTGAGCCTTGCGTGGAGAAAGCCTCCTCCTGTCTGTGGTCACACACACAGATTCCTACAGGGGTGTTAATCTCCACTAGTTCACTGTGGAGTGAAACGCCCCCAGTGTGAATCTCTTCTGAAGAATCAGTGGGACAGAGGGATTTTTCTCTGATCTCCACCACAGAGGGTCTGCCTTTGTGATAAGGGGTATAAGCTCTCCTACTCATATTTCAGGGCTTGAGCTGTTCCCTTGATCTCTGCCCTGGCCAAATACAAATCTCCACAATAGGCATTTGCTTTGACTATTGACTGGGCAAGAAATGGCCTAGTTAATGTTTCTTGCCAGGTCTTGCACCCACCTTCCTCTGTAGCCATTGTATGCATGTGGCTTTGCCTATTTACCAATTACCAAGGGCTTTAGTTTCTATCTGGTTGAGCTAGTGCAAAGCAGAACTGTGAAACTCTCTTGGGAACATCTTCTGCTCTTACATTTGTCACCCTTCATGATGTGGATCCTGCCTTGAAAAAGAGTCCACACTCAACAATGTTAAAGATGTCATCATTTTGGACCTCTGATGAATTCTAGGAACTTTTTGATGAACTCATCTACAACTTCTACTGGGACTTCATTGGATTCACCACACAAAACTTTCTGGGAGATCCCATGGCTGTAGTTTAAATTTCTTGAGCCAACCACCTGATGCTTGGAAATCTGCCACCCCAAATTTCTAAGTGAATGTTTTGGCAACTTCTTAGGTCATGGGCCCAGAGATTTAGGTGTTAACTTCCCTCATTTTTGGAACCAGCTTAATGTGGCTTCACCGACTTCACTGAGGAAAGTTTTCCTCCTTTTCTGCTATAAGTCTCTGCTTTCCTTACCATATATCTCTAAGTATTCATGTTTATATTTTCAGATGTTGCTAATTGTGGTCTTACTAACACCAAAATGTTCTACCATCTTTCTTTGGCTATTTCTTCCCAGAAAATATAGAAGATCAAACTTCACCTTCAATTTCAGCTCTTTGAGTTCTTTCCTTTGGGCCATCATGTCTTGATTGACTGTAAAATTTTTCAGTAAATTTTAGAATTTACCTACAATTCAGATCAGTCCTCATGTTGAAAAAGTCTTCCACAACACGACAAATAATAGGACAATGGGCCTAATCCAACAACACATGGTAATAATAAAACACAAATAAAGAACACACTAAAGAAAAAATAGCAACTATGGAGCAAAGCCCACACCTTCTACCCTTTGATGTAGAGTGGACTCAACGGGTCGAGTTATAAAGGATAAAGTAATACACATATTGGGTGTCACAGTCCAAATATTCAAGATACCAGTTACAGAGGTGGTCCCTGCATGTATATAGAGGTCAATTTTCCATTGAGTACATGTTAGTATACATCTGGTTTATGAAAATTAGGTCAACTTAAGGAGGTGGTCAATGTAAGAAGGTGGTCAACTATAGAGGTTCTATTATATTCAGATGAACCCTGAGAGATGGTGGGATAATATCTAGATACAAATAAGATATTCTAGTATAAACACAAGTAATCCCTGGCTACTGGACACTAGGAGAACATCAATACTTTGGAGTCAGGAGCAGGAGAGATGAGTGAGGATGAATGTTCCAGAAATGGTTCCTAGTAGACCCCAGGCCTGAAAATAAAAGCCCTAAACACTGGTCTTTCACTGAACCTGGGCAGGTGTGTGGGAAGGAGGAGACTGTTATCTTGGCAGGGCTTCCTACTTGTCCAGGAATGGCAAATGGGAAGAGTAGGAGGCTTAATGTCAGGCTGATGGGCTGAACCCTGTCTTTGGCTATTTCCTTTGGGGTAGGAAAACAGGATGTTAAACCTTTTAACATCCTTGTTTTTGGTTATTTCCTTTTGGGTAGACAAAAGGGAGGCCTTGGAGTCCAGAGAGCTGAATCTAGCCCTAACTCTGATGGTCCTTTTATGGCCTTAGGAAAGCTGCTGACCTCTCTTGCCTTCTATTTTGTAAGAGGAGGTTGATGACCAAATGATCTCTAAGATCTTTTACTCAGATATTTCATGATTGTCTGATGCCCTTCGCTGGGGTCAACAATATTGGCTTACCTGAAGGTGAAGCTAAATGGAGAGGAGTAAGAAAGGATGGGCCATTTTGATAAAGCTGAGCAGGAAGCCAGGGCGTGGGTCTTTGAGCAACTTTGGTGTCTGTCTGACATAGCACCAGTTTGATCAATTTCTTTGGCATCTCTTTCTTTATATCTAGTACCCCTGGGGAAAGAAATATGGGAAAGAGATTCAAGCCATGATGGGGAATGAAGTCCCCTTTATTTTTGCCACTAAATAAAACCTATATCTGTAACATTTGGCTGTCCTTGCCTAGCTAAGTCAGGTCTCCAATTCACACATCCTTGCCCAATCTACAGTTTCCCAATCTGTCACCCCTGTTTCAAGGACGAGTGATCTGCATGTTCAGACAGTTGAAATTATTTTGCCCAAGCACACAAACAGTGCCCACTCTTTTACTCAGAAGCTACAATCAAACAAAAGCAATCCAGAATGATCAAAGGACAAACACACTCGTGGAAAAAGTGATAACACCCTCCTTAAAAGAGCCTTTCTGAAACCTCTTCAGCTTATAAGTAGTGACTAATTTAACTCCATAAAGATAAATTGGCTCTGGGTCAGATCATTTGTGTCTGCCTGTGGGAAGATGAATTGCATAATAGATCCAGCCAAATATCGTAGCCTAAATATTGGCCCCATTAGAGCTGTTGAGCTGAATTTTTCAGAACACAATTCATAACATTCCTCCTCCTCCTGATTCTTTTGCTGCCTGTAATGTGCCTTTTTTTCTGTTTCTTAAGCTCCAGACAAGAGCCCTCAGGGCAACCTAACCCTCTCTGACATATGCAGTTTTCTGATTTATGGGAATCACGACAGATTATTGTACTTTATCTGCATGAAGGTCCTCACTGAAAAACCTCACAAAGGCCACAAGCATGGACGCTTGTCTGCTGTAGCTGAGCCTCTTGGCCTTAGAAAAGAGCTGTATAGCATACTTTGAGCTCTGTGGGCTTGCTTTTTTAGAACCTTTATGGATTAGGGAGCTTCTCTGGGTTCTATATAGAGGCTCACTGTAAACATTTGCTGAGTCTGTCTAAGTCTCTTAGAGTGGATCACTGGGGAAGAGTGCATGGGACAAAGCAGCGGGAGAACTGTTAGCAGCTCCAGTTGCTGCCAATGCTACACCCTTAAAGGCTGGAGTCAGGGCAAATAAAGGCCCAGACAGAGGCCTAATGAGTGTATATAGGCACGAATATGTTTCCTTGGATGGAATGTTGGTTCCCACTGGCAACTTCTGCCTTCTGGAAAGAGATGGGGAAGGAGGGAATTTCCTCCTCCTGTCTTGCTTTGTTGTCTTGCCATTTCCCCGCTGAGCCTGAAGAGTGGAGGGAAGGGAAGAAAGTAGTATGGGGCAGTGGTTAAGAGCTCACGCTGTGAGGCTGGCGAGACAAATGTGCGTTTTCCACATCCGCCATAGCTGAACGAGACTTGGCGGTTACAGGCAAGGAACACCCCAGCCCTCCCTGGATAGGACCTAGATCCAAGATGAACAAGAGAGTTAATTGTTTTTCTTTTAAAGTAACAGAACTCTGGCTCTTTCCAGCGGCAGTCTGAGTAACTTGAGGGGTCCAGGACTGGTGACAAAATAGAATGGAGAAGAAGGTTCTCAGAGGGGAAGGGCTTTCGGACAAGGAGTTTAAGCTAAAAAGGAGGAGGATGCTTCACAGTGTGTCTCTTGTTAGATGTTTGACTCTTTTCCCTTTTTTGAACTATTTTTCTGTTAAGTCCCCTTCTTTACTCAGCAGCACTGTTTCTGCTTTTCCTGACACCTTACTCAGTGGAACTTTGGAGGGGAAAGGAAGAGGAGCAGCATCCAGAGGTGGCAGAAGTGGTACCAGATGAGGGCTGCAGCCACAGGAGATTAGGACAGTGCCTGAGAGCAGGAGAGAAGGGGTCGTGAGCCATCTCCAGACCCAATGGGACACTCACCTCCTTCTAAGAAGAACGCAGAGGCAAAGAAGAGGAGTTGGGTGGCCTGGGATGCCCAAGATACCTCAGGTGGGGAAAGATCAAGCTGTTTCATTTGAACATTAGGGGTGTGGCCTCGGAAGACTCGGAGACTTGTAAGTGATCCAGAATGCCTTCATTTGGGCTGTATCCTTAGCATAGGACCTAGGGCCTAGGTATCTTTAGAGCTTTCCCCCTCAGGCACTGGACCGGGGTTAGAGGACTTCCTTCAATCTCCTTTGTGCTGTTTGGGTAAGGAAGAGGGCCTCTAGGATACATGTAGTCATTTGAAGACCCTCGGGGCAGTCACAATGTTGAAAGTCCACTGAGCTGTCCCAGCCAGCCCCGCATCAGCCGCCTCCAGCTACTCAACCACCATCATCCTTCCTCCACCCACTGTGGTCAAACATGATTCCAGAACACATTAAGCCCAGCCGGCCCTGAGACGATGCCAGCAGCACACAGTCTGTCCCAGAGAACCACTGTCCTCACACCGTCATCCAGCTCCCAAGGTCGTCTGAAGCCTTCTGAAGCCCTAGTCATTTCCTGCTCGTGTCTGCACTCCCCAAGACAAAGCAGGAAATGGACCAAGGTGGGGGTTGTGCGAAACTAACAAGCTCTCTCAGGGAGAGCTTGTTTCTGCGGCCGTTCCTGTGTTATTCTGGCTTCTTCACTCAAGAAGACAAAGTCTAGTACCTGGGCCCTCTGGAACCTGTTTTCCAGATTCCGTTCACAGTCATCTTTGCCAGGAAAGGATGGTTAGAAATTGCCAGGGCAGCAGAACTTCTGTGTCTCGCCTCCAGTCCTCAACAGCCAGGTCAGGGGGAGTGTGGGAGGGCTCCCAGGAGCCAGGAGCCTCTCTTCTCTCTGCATTCCCTGTGCCTGGATCTGCCCTGAGAACATGGGGAAACTTCCCAGAGAAAAGGGGAGTGTGAGATGAAGGGGTGGGGGAGGTATGGAGCAAGACCCTCTGGAGCAAACATTTGGCCTGAATAATGGTTACAGAGCGCCCACCTTTAAGGGGCTCCAGCTGACTTGAGTTGAAATGGACCAGCCTATAAACTGCAAACCTACTGAAGGTGTAGACAAGCCCTGGCAAAGGTCCCCACCTATTCATCCTTCTGCTTTTTTATAATTATACAGGCAATCCTCCGGTTATAGACAACCCAACTTCCAGTGTTCCATGCTTACAAACCGGTTCCCAAGGATCCCCATAAAGATTCTTTATAATTAAATAATTAAATCGCTAACTTGAGAACTAGTTTGTAAACAAACCACATGTGGGCACAACATCTTCTTGCTACAGGCTGGTCTTTTTGTTTCTGCTGTTACTTGCACATGGCATCTCTTTTGTCTTAACTTTTTTATTCAATTTGGTGGGTGTGTTTCCCCTTATGACCGTGCCTCCGTAGCAAAAGTCCTGTGCAAGTCCAAGTGAGCCTGCAGCAACAAGAAAGGTGATGACACTGGAAACGAAAGTAGAAATAATTCAGCGTTCGGGGCAAGGCCGGAGGCCATCATTCACCGGGATAGATTTAGGCTTCGGTCACCTTAACATAGGAACAGTTACAAAAGATAAAGTGAGAGTAACGGGGTATGTGAAAGCCAGTGCTTCAAGGAAAACATCGCTTATTCCTAAGCGGTGTAGTGGATTAGATACTGAATTGGAAGGATTATTATTGATTTGCTTAGGAGATCAAAAGAAGTGCAAACATTCCTATAAGCCTAGGAATTAAACACAAGAGCCCAATAGTTCCCAGAACTTATTGCAGAAGGGGGTATTATTCATATTATTATAATATTGCACTGTATTATCATTACCACGTATGAGCCATTAGAGTAATAGTGGTAATATTACTGTCTGTGGCCTGTTCATCAGGGATTGAGTTACATACAAATCCGACCTCAACACATTCCCAGGGAAGTATGTCTATTGTAACCTGGGGGTGCTTGTACATCAAAATATGGTGCCATTACCTTCTACCAAAATTTTGTGATAGGCTAAAAATAGATAAGTAAATAGTGCCAATATCTGGAGAAACAAGAGCAACTTCTCTATGGTCCTTAACTTGCCTGATTGAAACCCAAATTGACAATTTTACACATTTACTTGAAAATTTGCTTTCTCTTTCCTGACGTTTCTAGTGGGAGAGTGTTACGACAGTGCTATTCAAGCCAGAGTTGCCCCTTTAAAATGCCTTCAGAAAGGAGCCATCCATTTTCATTTTTAATAATTATATGTCTCCTAGGAAAGATCTAGAACAAACTGATGGGCAAGCAGCATCAGCAGAACCCTGTGACATCATGTCATGGGCCCCAGTCACCCTATTGATGTTTTAGTATGTGTTTGCACAAAATATGACCCAAATGGATTGTCAGCTGGGAGATGTCTTTGTGTCACTATCAGTACATTTATTTTAGCCATGTTTATAGTTAAAACCAAAGTTCCCCTCCAAATGTAAAATTATCTGAACTTCTCTCACACTCAGCATCTCATTCATCAAGAGACCCTGTGCTCAAAACACCCCAGTCACCATGGTGGTTAGGAGAACTTTGCAAAAGCCTTTCTGCCTCCATCTTGATCCCTTTCAGTTGATTCTCAACAGGAGCCAGAAGAAACTTTGGAAACAAGTCAGACCATGTCACTCTTCTGTTCAAATCTCCCTAATAGCTTCATATCTCACTCAGAATAAAATCCAGAGTCCTGAGCAAGGCCCACAAGGCCCGGCTAACCCCCAGCTTTGCTCCCACTACTTCCTCATCTTTACTCTGCTCTGGCCTCATTGGCTTCCTTGCCAGTCCGTCCTTGAACAACAACAAGCCTGGACCCCAGGGCCTTTGCACTTGCCATGCTCCTCACTAGAACGTTAGAATCCTCTCTTCTCACAACTTTCTCCCTCTTTCTTTATAGTCTCCGATGAGATCCCATCTTGTCCCTGAGGCCTTTGATACCCCCAATCTCTTCCTATCCATCCCGCCCTGCTCTAGTTTTCTTTACGTTATGTATCACTACCCAACATGTTACATGTGAATCTGTTCATCGGATTGTTGTCAGCCTTTTTATGTGAGCAGGGACTTTGCTTTTGTTCACTACAGTATCCTCAGTACCTAAAATGACTCCTGGCACATGGTTGGAACTCACTAAATATTTATTGAATGGATGAAGGAATTCCTGCATCCTGATGCTCTCTATTAGCATCTGGCAACGATGCCCAACAAAGCTGTAGGCAAGGACGGGCCATTAATGAAAAGAAATTATCAAGATGGTCAGGGGTTTTTAGAGAATAAGCAAGTGTAGAAGAAATATTATTTAAAAATTAAGGGGAAAGAAAATAAGCAGAAAGCGATCCTGGATATTGTTCACCCATTCGCTGAACCGAAGCCAGGCCAGATTTGTTCTCTTTAGTTGCTGAAATCTGGTTCTTGTCACAAACCAACCTAGACATCTATTTTGATGCACATAGTATATGTCTCTTGGCACGCAGAGTTCTCATATCATTTACCAGATTTATTGAAATGATGGAAAGTGGTGTGAAATGCCTCCTGCCATATGGGAAAAGAGGTGAAAATGCTGACATTTGGCAAGTAGCCAACTTCACAAAAGTTTCGAGTTTCAGGCTTTTCTTTTTCCTCCTGGGTGTGGTGCCTCTCTCTTATCAAGCTTCTACTCTCTGAGTAGCCGTAAAGACATGTCTGCGCATCTGGTGGTATTTTAATATTCAGAGAATCATATTCTGATGTGTGCAGAACTAACATTCAGGCCCAGCTGTTGCAAGAGGAATCGAAAAGGCTTTCTTTGCCCTGCTAATTGTCGTCTTCACATATTTCACTTTAGTTAGGTTTGGTGAGCCAGGAGTCTGCTTGGGGAAAATGGGCCCCTTTGATATACACACCATTGAGCTCCACTATATGCCACGCCTGGACCTGGCATGGGGAGCATGGCGAGAACAGACTCTGGTTCCACACTCACCTGACCTCTCTAAGCCTCACCGCCCACTCTGCTACCACCATGTTTCAGCCATTCTTGTCTCACCCGAGCTCTCAAAGCAGCTTCCTAGCTGGTCTCTTGCCTCCTAGTTTCCTAACTACAAGGGGAGCCCAAATAGGATTTTCTATATAGGGTTGGAAAGATTAGACGAGATGAGCCATTAACAGGCCTTAGCATGGAGCTAGCACAGAAATTTCTAGTAAAATTTCACTAGAGAATTATCATTGCTTTTCGTTATAACTATAGCTCAGAGTCCGGCGGGCCTCTTTTATTGGGAGTTGAAAGCTCTTTTCCCCTTAGATGTACTTCTTTTCTGGATTCTGTTTTTTCTTAAAGTGAGGCATTTTGGCTAGAGAACTAGTCATTCTAAACCACACATTATACACATTTTTAGATCATGCTTGTACCTGAAGCCACTCTGGCAGGGATATGGTGGAAATATGTCTCAATGTTGTACAATTGCCCTATGGTACTCAAACATGGTTTTTGGTGTTAGTGAATTGAAAACATCTTTATTTCCAAATTATCTTACAAATACTGTCATATTTCTGTCAGATCAACAGAAATAAACAACTCCTCCTCAAACCCACACATATTTCACCTTCAGCCCCCAAAGGCAGCTTTTGTATTCATGCGGTAGATGTGGTTCCAGCCGTCGGAGAACTTATATTCAAACAGAGGTGACGGCCAATAAACAAGCAGGCCTGTGTGTTGTGTGCGTGTCTGGGTGTGATTACTGCTATGAAGGAAAAGGACTTAGTGAACACATTTAATTTTTCAAGAGGACTCAGCACATTTCAGCCGTGCTAACCTGGGATTAGACCATCTTCAAAAACTCAACCAGAAACATTTCCTCAATGCCAGGTAGAGTGTTAGGTAGTTTCTTTGGAGATGGTCTGCTTAAAATGCCCACTCTGATCCCTCAAATATGAAAGAGCTCCCAAGACTGGAGCTGTCTATGATTCCGGCTGTAATCTTCACCTCTCTAATTGAAAAAGGAAAGAAGTCTATCTGTTCCCTCCTCAAAAAATGCTTATTAAGCACCTCTGATGCACAAAACATACCCGGTTTTGCTTCCACGGTGGGAGAATCTATGTGGACCCACTATGTGCTCCAGAAGGGGTTTGAGCACCGTCCGTTACTGACAAGCTTTCCAAGTGGTAATTGTACACATGGTTTCTATTCCTTTGCTTATCAGCCCTCATGTGGTGCTTGACTTTTGTTTACTATCTGGCAGATACTTGCAGCATTCCTCTGTTTGCAGTGGTAACTGTGTACAGAAGGAAAATGCCCTGGTTAGCATGTAACAAGGGTCTGTCATTTTTCCAACAAAGAATTTAGTTAATGTTCGGATGAATGCTGTGAGTAATGAGAACCATATACTCATCACTAAGCTAAATTGACTATAGTTTGCAGAAGGTAATTGTTTATGAAGAATAATGCAGTTTTGCCTCATTTGTGCAGATAGCATCGATGGGCAATAAGATTTTCCATGTGTGTGTTGTTGGATTGTCTTAAGACTTCAGGTCCAAAATATTTGTCTTAACTATTTTTTCGTAAAACGACTTTAAAAATATTATGTCGTATTTCTTGCCCCTTTACGTCTAGTGACTGAATGTATTTCAAGCTCCTCTTGGTGACTCAGATTCATCACCACGGGCATGATTAGGTTTACCAGGGTCTGGATGAGCAATGACATTAGGCCCTGTTGAGTCATGAACTGAGCTGAGAAAGGATCTTAGATTTTTATTGAGCCTTCACCGTCTTTCTAATTCTTCTCAAGGCTTTTACTCGTCACTGTCCTGTGTTGGTCTCTAGCTGCCTTCCCCACCCTCAGGCGTTCATTCACGGACTGTGTTTTGAGCATTTGTTGTGTGCGGAACTTCTGTATGCTGGAGAGACAGCTGAATGGGGGCTCCAGGGTCGAGGGCCTGCACACCCTGGACACCCCGACTGGCGGGAGAAGCAAACAGCAAATAAGCCACAATTGAGCAAGGTCATTCTCACGTGTTGGTCTGGGAGAGTGAATAACCACAGGGTTATGGGTAAATTGAACCCAGGAACATGGCATGCCCAGAGTCCATTCCTGTTCTCTCCTCAGTAATTCCCAAGGAATGGAATTGCTGGCTTCATGGATTTTCAAAAATGTAGAACATCAGGCTCAGTGCCTGTAGCTCAGAGGCTAGGGCACTGGCCATATACATGGGGCCCGGTGGGTTCGAACCCAGCCTGAGCCTGCTGAACAACACTGACAACAACAAAAACAAGACAGCTGGGCGTTGTGGCAGGTGCCTGCAGTCCCAGCTACTTGGGAGGCTGAGGCAAGAGAATCACGTAAGCCCAAGAGTTTGAGGTTGCTGTGAGCTGTGATGGCACAGCACTCTACTGAGGGTGACCAAGTGTGATTCTGTCTCAAAAATAAAATAAAATAAATATTTAAAATAAGTATTCCTACAGAATATTGAGCATAATATTGAAAAGGGCTTAATGTCACTAGAATCAAATGACCTGTTGGCTGCAACTTAAAACTGGGGACAACAGGGCCTCTGAGAGGTAGAGATTCCAAATTCACATCTCGGCTACTGGCTTGCCTTTGTCTCCAGGTCTGTGTACCTGACCACCACGTCCACCTTTCCATGGGGACATCTCAGAGCAGCTGACATGGATCCACCCCCATCATGGCCTTCACCTTCCCAACTTAACAAATAGCACTGTAATCTTCTAAATGACAAGACAGTATTCTCAAGTTCTCTTTTTCTCAGCTCCTGCTGCCCCAGCTCTACTCCACATCCAATTCATCAACTAAGCCTATGGAATTTTTTTCTAAAATATGTATCCTAGATCTGAATTAGATCATTATTCTCCCTTATTTGAAATCCATCCGTGGATTTGCTCTTGTTTTGCCTTTAAGAGAACAATCTCAGATTCCAACAGTGATTTGAAGACCTAATAACCTGATCATTCTCCGGTTGAAGGTTTAATTTCTTCTGTCCCCGTCCTTCGTGTCTCCTGCTGTGTTCCCATCGCACCTGCCTTCTTTCTGCCATTCTCTACTCAAGTCTTGGGCCAATATGCTGCATCTCCTCTGATGGGATTGCTCTGCCCTGAGCAAATGGCTGCATCTTTCCAGTTGTCACTGAGCTCGTGGCTTCCACGTCACATCCTGTTCTTCTAGAAGCCTCTACCCCAATACTTCTCACACTGCATAATGGATCCTTGAGATCTTCATCCTGGTTGGTAGGTCTAGGTCAGGCCGAATAATGGATCCTTGAGATCTTGATCCTGGTCGGTAGGTCTAGGTCAGGCCTGAGAGTCTGTGTGTCGAATACTGTTCCAGATGAAGGTCTACGCTGCTGTTTTTCAGACCAACTAATGAATCCCAGTAGTTGACCAATAAATACTCATTTTTGAATATGTTTTCTGCCATTCTCAGCCCAGAGGGATATAAACAAGCCAACTTTTTAGCTTTAGGGGAGAGCAAGCTGGCGAGAACTGGAAGGTTTTTCTGATTCAAACATTAAGGGAGTTGATGAAGCAGTTTCCTTTACCAAAATTTCCACAGAGTATATAACATAATCTATTTGGAGAGACTGATAACTAAATCAGTTATAGTTTTTGAGTGGCATTTTATTTGGTTTCTAAGTCCTCCTGATTTAGAGTTTACATCATTCCTTGAAGCAAAACTTTTCAAATATGCCACTGGATGAAACTGAAAGGAACCACTTTTCCCAGCCAGCCCCTTATTTACCACCAGTACCTTTTCTGGAAAAACAATAAGTAACAGACTCTCGGGACAGGGGGTTGTGCCAGTCAGAGTTCAGACACTGCAATTTGAGATTGTTCCCCAGACTTCTGTTTTGTAAATTTGCATTTAAAAATAAGCACTGACAACAACTGTTGATTTCTTTTTGAATGAAACAGGGACCATCCCTTCATTTGATGGGATATCATTTCAATATTGTCACAATCAACCAATAAATTTACTTGGCATGTGCCTACTATACGCAGGATATTTTGTACAGGAATTTTAAGACATAGCCACTGCCTTTTGAGGTCATTACAACTGAGGTGACAACACATATCCATAGAAAGTTCATACGTGTAATACAAAATGATAGAATTAATAACTTACCATTTGTAAGTCCCAGTGCGTCCAACCTGAAGCCCATGGGTCACATGTGGTTAATGTGAGGACTTTTTTGCTTGTCTGTGGTGTCAGATATCATAAAAATTATGCACAGACTTTTTTTTTTCCTCATCAGCTTTCATTGGTGTTTGTCTATTCAGTGTGTGGTACAAGACAATTCCCCTTCCAACGTGGCCCAGAGAAGCCAAAAGGTTGGGCACCCCTGCACTATTTGGACTCCTAAAAGCCCTTCCACATCTATGAAATGCTGCTTTGTGCTAGATATGACCACTGCATGTCAATTTATTTATTTTTTATTTTTTAAATACATGTATTTTATTATTCTTCATTACATTATTCCCCCCTCTTCACCCCTCCGTGGTAAAACAGAATTGATTTACAGAAAAGAATACAGAAAACACCAAAGCTCCTGGTAGAGGGAGAGATTTCAAGCGGGGAGAGAGATGCTCTCTCCGTTCCTCTCCCAGTCTTTCCCCGTCTCCTCCTCTAGGCCTCTAGCCTCAGGGTATATATAGGTGTATGGGTTCCTTGGCCAGGAAATGAATGAATACAGTCCCTTCCGCCGGGGGCAAGGTGAATGAGTGTATCAATGAATGGACACAGTCCA
>CAUYRH010109457.1:0-15254 GCA_963574655.1 Perodicticus potto | reverse complement strand
CAGGTCACACGGGGCTCTGTGGCTCCTCAGCCAGTCCACCAGTTATGTCAGTGCTGGCAAGGGGGAGGAGAGGCCTGACAACCTGGGCACTTGATAGGGTCTGGTGTGATTCACTCAGTTCCAGCCTTTTCCCTTATTGATGTAAAGTATATGAAAAATCTGATAGAACAGAACAAGTTCACAGAATTTCTGCCCTGTGGAAGAGACGCTGGGCTGCTAATAGTCCTGACTCAGTCTGTGAGATTCAGCCCTTTGTCTCAGCTTTCATCCCCTGAGGGCCAGGTGCCGTGAAATTTAGCAAAGCTTTCTCAGCGCTGCTGCTTGTGCCTCAGAGGACCACCTCTCCACTTCGGCCACCTCTGGGCTCACTTTCCTCTCACCGCTCCCGAGCTGGGAAAACAGCACAGACCAGTACAGCCCGCGCCCTGTCCACACCCCTCGATTAAGTCTCCAAGAATCTGGACTCCCTGGGGGACAGACCTCCAGACCTCAGGGTGAGAGTGGAGGGGAGTGCCGGGAGTTCCAACTTGCAGGTAGAGAACATATACATTTTTTATACAATTTTATGCCTGGCAGGAGAGTGCCGCCGCACCCTAGTAGAGGAAGGAGGTCCGGTTTTTAGAGGGTTTCTTCCGTGGGGTAGAGTGGGAGGACATCTGAACTCTGCTCGCTTGTTTGTATGGATGGAGTTATGGCATATACTGCAAGCCGCTCTCATGGGGGAGGGGACTCTTGTCCGCTTGGTGATATGCTCTGTACCTTTTATTTTTATCCTTGGGGTTGCAGGTCGCTCCAGCAGGGTTGATGTGCGTTCTTCGACCTTCTGTTTTGGCTCAGCTCCAAACCATTGGCTTTCTTGCTAAATTTCTGTCCTTTAACTCTCCTTCTGGACGGGAGCGTCTGCAGAAAGCTGGCTACAGACCGCCATCTTGGCTCCTCCCACCTCAAGTATTTATTTTTATATAACTCTTCAAATTTTTCTAAATCCTTTTTGACTTCATAGACATTCTCAAGAGCCACCTTAAAATAATCTCTGTTTTATGCCAACAAAGAATAGAATGGCAGCAAGATCACATTCTTCCTTCTGTCATTTGAGGAGTATTTTTTACATTCCATACGTCTGTACTTGATCAGACAGGTTGCTGAAATTTTTGCCACGTCAAAGTCATTACTAAGAATCAATAACTTTTTCCATTTTCTTTTAATCTCCCAGTCAATAGGTTCTGCAATTGATTTTGCCAGTAAAAGAATTGAAATCTTTGGCAGAGATAATTCTTAAGCAATTGCCAAAATACTTAAATAAGGCATACATATACTTAGATTATGTATGTTATCTTAAATAATTATGTTTATCTGTATAAACATTGCCAAAATATAGACTTGAATAAGACATTGCAATAGATCTATACAGATCTAAAAAGAATTCTTACTATCCAAAACAGTCCTAAAAAATATTTGACAAGTAACAAGGTTTAGAATATTTTTTTCTTTACTTATCCTTGAGTATAATTAGTAATGGAATTTTCATTACTTTATATACAAGTCGATGTTAAGAAAAGTAAAAAGCATTATTGACTATGTTTGCCTGTGATATTCTAGAATTATAGTTCCTTTTCTTTGGATTGAGTTTGTCAACCCTGTGCCAAAGAGAATGTTCTTTGGATCAAAACAAAAGCATTTTTAAAATAATCCATTAAGTACTTAAAATCATACCATATCTTGTATTTCTTTCTTATATGAGCCATGAATTTCTTATACAGTTTTTTCATCCTGTCCAAAATTTCTAATGACCTTTCTTTTTCTTGGATCTCATGCTTTATTATTAGGCTCTTTCTATCCAGTCTCTGCTACTTTCTGCTTTACTGGTCCCCCTTTTCTCTAGGGCCCTCCATCCTCCTGCTACCTTCTGGGCCTGTGGTGGCTCTCTAGGCTGCCGCACCATTGTCATCCTAGGATTCTCTTCACTTCTCTTCTGCATTGGCTTTGCTGTTCCTAGGATTCCATATCTTCTTTCTTCCGTTTTTAATTTCAAAAGAAGTTTTCTGAATATAGAATTCAAATTTGAACATAACATCCCTTCAAAATTTTTAAGATATTACTTTTCCCTTTTTCTGCTTTCAGTAACAGATTTCAGAATAAGTCAAGTCAATCTTCTTTGTAGACTTTTTCTCATGGAAAATATTAATTTTTTTTCATTTTGATATTCAGAAATCTCATAAGGAGGTGTCTGGGAATGGATCTTCTTTCATTTGTTTAATCTGTACTTCCAGATCCTTTCAATTTGAAGATTTTTGCCTTTCATCTCTAAGAAATTCTCCTTAAGATTATTTGATAGTTTTCTCTCCTTTTTTTTCTCCTTATGTCTCCTTTTCTGGTGTCAGAATAGCCAGATATTGTATCTCCTGGTCTGATATTTTTATGTTTTTCTTTATATTTTCTAAATCTGTAAATTTCTGATAAAAGGACTGGATAACTCTTTAGCTTTATTTTAAGTTCCATTTTTTTTTTTGGTCAGTGTACTTGAAACATTTGTATAAATATAAAAACATGTCTACTACTCCTCATTTTTGTTTTTAAGTAGTATTTCATTTCCTAGCATGAAAATAATTTGCCTGTAGATAAGATTTTTTACCATGGCTGTTGGCTAAGGGAAGCTTCTTTTGAGAAATAAAAGGGTAAACATAAAGTTCATGTGCAATTTAAATGTCTCCATTTAAACTTCCCCATTTAGCAAGTTAGGTAAAACCTTACACTTTTTTTTTTATATTTTGGTAAAATATATACACATGTAAACATAAATTTTATTATTTCAACTATTTTTAAGTGTGTAGTTCACTGGCATTAAGTACATTATTATGTAATTAAATCCTCCTATTAATTTTTAATTTAGTAAATGTTATTTTTACACTGTAAAAAATGCTTTCACATTTTTTAATCCCTTTTTCATAGAATCCCGATCTTATATAATCAGTATGATGTCTTTTTATTGTTTTTCTATCTATATTAGTTTTTTTCTTATTTTTATCTGAACCATTTCTTTGGGGATCAGATTTCTCTCTTTACTTATCTTCTTGTTCTTTTATCCTGTGGTCTTCAACATGTCTTTTTACGGTTAAAAAAAGAAAGACTAGTATCTGGTATGAACTTTATCAGCTATTATGTAAGCAGGTCTATTGCTCTTGTGTGTGGGAATTCTGTTTAGCTAAGAGTACTGTAGAAAGTGGATGGGGAACATAAACTGGTAGGATCCACTTTAATTTTAAATTAGTGGGTGAATAATTCCAAAGTACCAAAGCAAGGAATGTTCAAGTTGGGAGTATATGTCCAGGCCTGCTTTCTCCAGGTAATTCATTATCCTAACAGCTCAGTGACTATCTTTAGAGAAAAGATGGCAAACTCTTTGATTGTTGATAATAAACATCAAGGTGCTGGCCCTCTGTGAGACTTTCAAAAAATCCTCCTGTTTTAAAGCCCCAGAATGGGAGAAAATATTTGCAGGTTATGCCTCCAACAAAGGTTTAATAACCAGAATCCACAGAGAACTCAAACATATGAGCAAGAAAAGAACAAGTGATCCATCTCGGGGGCGGGGGGGGGCGGGCAAGGGACTTGAAGAGAAACTTCTCTGAAGAAGACAGGCATATGGCCTACAAACACATAAAAAAATGCTCATCATCCTTAATCATCAGAGAAATGCAAATCAAAACCACTTTGAGATAGCATCTAACTCCAGTAAGATTAGCCCACATCAAAAAATCCCCAAACCAGACATGTTGGCATGGATGTGGAGAAAAGGGAACACTTCTACATTGCTGGTGGGAATGCAAACTAATACGTTTCTTTGGAAAGATGTTTGAAGAATACTAAGAGATCTAAAAATAGACCTGTCTTTCAATCCTGTAATTTCTCTACTAGGTATATATCCAGAAGACCAAAAATCATATTATAACAAAAATATTTGTTACTGAATGTTGCAGAATGTTTATTCCAGCCCAATTCATAATTGCTAAGTCATGGAAGAAGCCCAAGTGCCTGTCGACCCACGAATGGATTAATAAATTGTGGTGTATGTATACCATAGAATATTATGCAGCCTTAAAGAAAGATGGAGACTTTACCTCTTTCATGTTTATATGGATGGAGCTGTAAAATATTCTTCTTAGCAAAGTATCTCCAGAATGGAAGAAAAAGTGTCCAATGTAGGGCTGAGTAGCCCTACTATGAAACTGATTTATAGCTTTCATATGAAGTCTATAACCCAGTTATAGCACAAGAATATGGGGAAATGGGCAAGGGAGGGGTGGGGGGAGGAAAGGATGGGTGTAGGGAGGGTAATTGATGGGACCACACCTACGGTGCATCGTAGAAGGGTACAGGTGAAACTTACTAAATGCAGAATATAAATGTCTTAAGACAATAACTAAGAAAATGCCATGAAGGTTATGTTAAACAGTTTGATGAATATTTCAGATTGTATATGAAACCATCGCATTGTACCCCATGATTGCATTAATGTACACAGCTATGATTTAATAAAAAATAAACAAATAATAATAATGAAAAGAACAAAAAGAAATTATCCATAATCCAACTGTTGTAAAAATCAAAACTTACACATATGTTTTTCTTCTCCCAATCATTTGAATACATTTCTTTTTGTTTATTTGTTTATTTGTTTTTTTGAGACAGAGTCTCAAGCTGGGTAGAGTGCTGTGGCATCATAGCTCTCAACAACCTCCAACTCTTGGGCTCAAGTGATCCTCTTGCCTCAGTTTTCCTGTTCATTTCTTTTTTTCTTTTTAGTAGAGATAAGGTCTCGCTTTTGCTCAGGCTGGTCTCAAACTCATGAGCTCAAGCTATCCACCTGCTTTGGCCTCCCAGAGTGCTAGAATTACAGGTGTGAGCCACCATGCCCAGCCATTTGAATACATTTCATATAATTTTGATTTAAGTGTGAATGTTTTGCAATAGCTGAATTTATTAAGCTTTGTACCCTGGTGTGTAAGAAATTCTGGATTCACTTAAAAATTGAATAAAATTGTTTTATTGAAGAAGTTAATACAATTATCATGCTTTTTAAATAGGAGTATCATTTGTTTTCTCTACCCAAATTACTCTAAAATATTAAATATAATAATTTAAAGTCTATACATTTATTCATCAGGATTGATATTGTGTATGGAGTTCTTGACACGTTCTTCCCCAGGGTAATCTAAGCTAACTTACATACATTACCATGTACTCTGTACTCTTGTCACAGCTCTTGTAAACAGTTAATCTTCTTACTTGTTCACTTGTGTATCACCTTCTATATGTGTACTTTAAATCTGAACTTTAGTGTACAGTGTAGGTGCTCAACTAACATTGTGGAAGACAAAGAAGACTGCTATAGAGATAACTTTTTTTTTTTCTTGCTATTTTTGGCCAGCGCTGGGTTTGAACCCGCCATGTCCAGCCTATGGGGCCGGCGCCCTACTCCTTTGAGCCACAGGTGCCACCCTATGGAGATACCTTTGTAGGTGTCTTTGAGAAACCAATGTTTCTTCTACTTGTAGGTGTTTTGTTGTTGTTTTTTTTTTTTAGAAATAACTTTTTATTCCTAAATGCAATCTAGTTTTGTATGTGGTGAAGCTTCTTTGATTAAAAAAAAAATTATACATCAAAAGGTTTCCATATCCTCATCATGGACAACACATTCACCTGCCCTTTGGTGTAGGTCTGTTTTTCTTAAACCATGAGCTTTTCTCTGTAGACCCAAATTATACATGGAAATGGAGTTGATTATCTCTCATGATAGTCGTAGGATTATTTAATGAAAGAAAATACATTTTATGATAAAAAAGGAATTCACATGGAATAGAATTTAAAAATCAAAGTGTGACTTAGACAAAAGATTCTTTTTAAGAGGGAACTGTAGAAAATAAATGTTTTGCTGAGTTGTATTTGTCAAAGCATAACAAACAAATCATTATGAACTTTAAGTTTCTTTTGTCTGTTCTCTTTGCCTAGCACTTGACCATTAAGGACTTGAAATGAAAAGAAAGAGATATGACTACCAAATAGTCTTTCTTTTCAGTGCAGTTATAATAACAAAGCATGAAATCTGGAACTCAGCCAAATGTTAGTTAGTAATATCTTCAAATGATTTTTTTTTTTTTTTTTGAGGCAGAGCCTCAAGCTGTCACCCTGGGTAGAGTGCCGTGGCATCACAGCTCACAGCAACCTCCTACTCCTGGGCTCAAGGGATTCTCCTGCCTCCCAAGTAGCTGGGACTACAGGCGCCCGCCACAACGCCCGGCCATTTTTTGGTTGCGGCCATCATTGTTGTTTGGCTGGCCCGGGCTGGATTCAAACCCCCCAGCTCAGGTGTACGTGACTGGCGCCTTAGCCTGTTGAGCCACAGGCGCCAAGCCTTCAAATGATTTTTAAATGTAGATTTTCATTTATTAAATTTTAATATAGTAGAAAAACATGAATTACAAAAATGGTCTTGAATATGAACAACAAAGGAAAACTTGATTACAAGTGGCCATATCAAGCATTCTTCACTTGACCTATCTTGCCAGCTTCTGAGTAATGCTTTGATTTGATTTGAGCCTTTTGTATGTAACAATTTTTAGTGCAAGTTACTACAGTTCTTTCTGAATAATATAGGTCATGTGAAGTTCATACATAGGTGGGGCAGCTGTACTACTTTGGGGGACTGTCTTAATAGATCCATTTCATTAATTGTCATGAATTTTTTATTAACAAAACCAGTACATCAGGTTTAGCTAGCTAAAAACTGTTCTTGTAGTTGTTATCTTTATTGTCAGAAAGAATATTATGAAAATAGGGAATTGCTGCACATGCTTTAACTCTTGATTAAACAGAGGAATGGCACTATCCATGAACAATAACTTAGGGGCATATTATCAAGTTGACATACACTGTTTTCACTTGTGCAACTCCCATTAACTGTAAAGCCCTGTGCTTTAATTTCAGTGTCTTCCAGTTAGGAATAATGCCAGAGCCGTCTGTTAGGTATTGCGAGTTAATGTGATTAATGTCAAGTAGCAGGATGTTCATTCTCTCTTCCTTAAGCTTTAGTCCTTAGGTATTTTTAGTTAAATGGCCTTCTAAGGAATTGCCTTTCAGAAACCAGGCAGTGGTATTAAGAAACAGCAGTAATGGATTGGAAAATGAATGGTGTTAGCATGTACATTTTATTTGCTAATGGAAGAAATTTTCTCTCTACCTCCATCTGATAATCTTTATTATTAACTCAGGCATAGAGCATTAAAACTATGGCAAGTTTCAAAAGCTTTTTTAGACATGTAATAGGCAATTATTCTGTTATTCCATGTTCTTTGTGTCTGCTATATCAAGGTCATGAGCACTTTTTATTTTCTACCACCTGTGAGATAATTAGTAGCATGAATTATCTTTATTTAATTTAAAAAGTGAAATAGTAAGAGGCTTAGTGGTTTCCTCAGGATCCCATAACTAATTTTTGTCATAGTACATTATATCACTTAGAATTTGTACTTGTTTAAACATTAGTCTTATAAAATTTTAAGGCTGAAAGAACCTTAAGAAAATCATGTCTTGAAAAATAAAAACAACATGATGTTTGGAAGAAGCATGTTATGGTGGGAATCCTGGCTCAACCATTTACTCAATTGTCTCTGGGTAAATTAATTGGCCTATTTATCTCCATTTTTTCATTTTAAATGGAAATATTAACTACCTTTTGAAATTATTATACAGATTAGAGTAATGTTTGTAAGTGCCCAAAGAAATCACTCAGCAGTACAATACGTATCATTTTTATTAGTATCTACACATTTGGAATTAGACCTAGAGAATGAATTTAAACAGGATTAGACAGAGTAACATGGTTACTGGCAAAAATGGAATTACTACCAAGGTATCCTAACCAAAACCAGTTTTCTTTGCAGATGCAATGTTATCTTCTATTTTTTGAAATATCGAGTCAGTTTCTCATCAGTGAAAATTTACACACTATTAAATAATAATCACTTTCTTTTTCTTTGCCCCAAATTTAAGATTTGAATGTCTGTCACTTAGGCTAGAATCCCAGATTTCTTTTTCATGTGTGAATAACTTGAAGATGCTGGTCATTTTTAGAGAGTTACTATCAACCTCCAACTATTATAATCAAGAGAGGTTTTTCAACAGCTATTTATCTGAATCTGCCCTGGCCTGGAATAAATAACATAAGGTGTTTCTACAGCATGTCACACAGTTGCCTCAGTATCAACATCTGCTGATCCATAGAACCGTGAGTCTTGTTCTGTCTTCTGCCTCTGCTCATGACCTGGATGCCCTCTGAATAGAACCATGCTCGTAGCTCCAGATCTCTTACTCCAACTGGACCACAGGCTTCAGGATGTTCCTCAAGTGTGTCCTTCTCTGGGGCCATTCATTATTGCCAGCCTTGGTGTGGATCTTCCAACTCTCACACACTTCTCACACTGCCTAGCTATTCCACCACAGAAGGTGTAGTGATAGTGTTAGCTAACACTTATATAGAGCTTCACTTTGGGCAGAATTCTTTCATATTTATAATCTAAGATGATTCGCATAACAAATGTGTGAAGTAAGCAGTATTTTCCATCTTGTAATCAAAGAATCTAAACTTTAGTTAAAGAACTTTCCCTAAATCATACAGATATTGAATGAAAGATCCCATATTTTAACTAAAATCCTCATATTCTATTCACCCCTCAATCATAGCTCATGATTCTGTCACTGACAGTTGATAACAAAAATACCCTAGGATAAAAGCAGAATGAAAACATACAAAGTACTGTGTCATGATATGAGAGCTATCACCTTATGAAGCATCTATGTACGAAGAAGCATCTGTGGAAAATACTGTGAAAGTGGTAACTAGGGAATAAGTCTGACTTCTCTCTTCTTTCTCTCAGTACCAAGCACATGGGAGGTGGCTGATAATTTGATTATTTTATTTATAATACCAGAAAAGGACAATATCTCTTATTTTTAAAAGTCTTACTATGATTTATTGAAACTGATAACATTTTTTTTCATTATTTGTGATAAATATTCTATGTCTTTTCTATGGACTGTTTTCCCACCTGTATGCTGACTACTCCCAAATGCAGATATGCAGATCAGATCTCTCCCTTTAGTTTCAGTTTATATATCAAAACTGTATGCTGGGCATTTCCGATTGCCCATATCACAAGCACTCCAATTCAGAGCATCTAAAACTAAAGGCAGAAATATCCTTTATAAAATTGCTCTTTCTTCTGAATGCTTGTGAGTCAACATATTCTATGAAATTCACTTCTTAAATATTTTTTGAATCTTTTTTTTTTACTATGGCAAATACCCTATTCAGACCTGCCTTATATCTCACTTGAACTACTGACATTGCCTCCTAAATCATATCTCCACTGCTGATTTTCTCTTCAGACGCATTCCCCCTTCTCTCCTGACTGCCATTTCCCTTAAAACCATGCAATAATAGTCCTTCATGTCGACAAGATAATGCCTTAGCCTCTTCATGACCTAAGTATGACTGCCTTTTCACCTTCACCTTTAGCTTTTCCTCTGTCTTGTACTTGAAGCCCCACTGCTTGGGTTATCTACATATTGTTCTTTTTCTCACCTATGTGCTGCTTCTTATGCTGTCTCAGATCTTTTCAGGAAGTATTCTCTTCTAAATAGCCTCTCTTTCTTCTCAGTCACTACCCAGATTAGGTATTCTTATTGTCTGCTCTCAAATTATAATCGTCTTCTCAACTGTACTCTGCATTTCTTAAGGCAAGGAATACTCTTACGCAGTTTATAATAAGACAGCTACAAGTGTGTTTGTATTGCTCAGGGCTCCTGAGTTTCTGAAATTCATGTATTTTTAGAAATTTGGTGTTATTTCATTAAAATTATAAGACTTCTATTCTTAAAATTCGTTATGGTGTCAATAATCTCCTTAGTAGCTCAATCTGGTAAGTTTATGTTTAGAAAATTGGATGTATTCTATTTATAGGCATTTTCCCATTAAATTAATCAGTTGGCTCCATCCATGTAAACATGAAAGAGGTAAAGTCTCCATCTTTCTTTAAGGCTGCGTAAAGTACAGCTTGGTGACTGCTGTGTACCTGTTCACAGGGGCTTATGAGGTTTAAAAGCAGCTCTTGCATGACAAAATCCAGGTAATAGAGCTGGATAAGCTTATTTCCTTGAACTAGAATTTCCGGAAACAGGTATTCCATTAATTGATAATATTAACAAATAGTCATTACCATTAATCAGAAACATAAAGAGTTCTGAGAGTTCCTTATCTCAGCAGTAACCTTTATGCTATTGTGATTTACCCACCAATATTTCTGTTTCCTTCTTTAATTTGTGAATCACAAGGAAAATTGACTGATTTACTGCTCATTTCCCTGGATTTACCGTGGGCCTTCAACACAGAAGCTCACTGAATATTTTTTAAATGAATGAATGAACCAGCAAATGAACAAATAACCCAACAGGCATCCAACTCCCCAACCCTCCTATTTAATAGCGCTCTACTGTCTGGTTTGAGCAGCGTGCAAGTCAGAACTAGAAGCGCCACAGGCTAACAGCATGGATGTCGGTGGGACAGGTTTTACCCACTTGAAATCCACTAAAAGATCATCCTTCAACAATTCTATAAAGCTTCTTAAAGAAAGGAAATTCCATCATCATGTGTGCTTCACCTATGAATGTCAAAGCTTCTTCTTTGAGAGAACATGAAATATTACACCAGCTTAGATAAGATCTTTCAGCTACTTTTCTTGGCCATTTGTGCATATATATTATTAAAGATGAAACAGAATTGAAAGAGGGTGACCAAAAGGGAATGTAATTTAATTTAGGAAAATTAAAAGAATGGGAGAAAAGCAATAAATATGGTTGAATTTGATGAATATTTTTCTACACCTGCGAAAAGTATCACCTAATGTATTTTACATACTTGGATGAAATGAATTATCAGCTTGATTTAGAAAAATTCTTGAGGGTGGCGCCTGTGCCTCAGTGAGTAGGGTGTGGCCCCGTACGCAGAGGGTGGCGGGTTCAAACCCAGCCCTAGCTAAACTGCAACAGTAAAATAGCCAGGCGTTGTGGTGGGCGCTTGTAGTCTCACCTACTTGGGAGGCTGAGGCAAGAGAATCGCCTAAGCCCAAGAGCTGGAGGTTGCTGTGAGCTGTGATGCCACGGCACTCTACCGAGGGCCACAAAGTGAGACTTTGTCTCTAAAAAAAAAAGAAAGAAAGAAAAAGAAAAAAAGAAAAATCTTGACATTTTGATTTTTGTTGGAGTGAGGTCTTGTTTTTCTTTTTTTTAAAGGAAAATAGCTATGTTAGATCCTGTGTGAAGGATTCTTTCGTGTTTATTTCTCTTTAGTAGAGCTTTGTTTTATTTCGACATAACTACAAGACAGAGTTCAGTGTGGTTGGATTCACAGTTCACGGACACAGTATGGTTCATTCCAGTGGAGGTGGCATTGATGGTGTTGTCACCTACACCCTGGTTTAGTTGTCACCAGTATCTGTGTGGGGCTCAAGGTTCTCTTTCAGAGGAGCAAGAAGAAAGCCCAAATGGGATCCAGTGAGGCAGACTCCTTAAATCAGAAATACGAACGGAAGAAAAAGAGCTTTCTCTGAGTTCCTGTTGTGGTTCGGGGGCCCAGTCATTTAATTCAGAACTAGAGGAACATGGGCAACACAGCGTGCTATCATAGGTGGTCAGATGAAATGCTTTTCCCTCTAAGTTCAGAATTAATGAAGAAATAGCTATGGGAATCATCCAAGAGATGCCCATCGTAGCATCCCTTTCATAGCTGGCATGGCTCAGCTGGAAACTGTGGCTGAAATCTGTGGGGTTTCATATCCTCCTCTCACTCTCTCCCCCAGGACAAGGGATTAAGACCATCTCTTTGTAAAGCTGGGCCTTCAAATGGAATCACTCTCTCCCATCTGAAAAATCTCATGAGTCAGACCTACAGAAATGACCATCTACCCTTGTCTGTAGAACAGTGTTTTCAACCTTTTTCATCTCATGGCACACTTGAACCTGTAGTTAAACGCCCAAGGCACACTTAGATTATGTTGATAAAAAAAGAGCAGCAAAAAGAATAAATATACTTACTGTGCTTTGAACTTCTTCCAAAAATAATTTAATGAATGATCTTTAAACATTTTTGCAGCACACCTGAAATTCTCTCACAGCATACCAGTTGAAAATGGCTGCTCTAGAAAATAGACACCAGGCTCAAGGCAAAAACCCTTAGCCTGCAGGTAGACAGACCTGAGAAAGAGCCTGGAATGTGTACCCCATGCTCAGGCCCTCCCAAACGCCACCAATCAGACAGGCCCCTCCTTCCCTTTCGGGGGCAGTGAGTGAAAGAAAGAAAGGAGATAACCTTGCTGTGGTGTGGGAGTTCTGTCTTAGAACTATGAGGACAAGGGAATCATTTTCCCCTTGCAAAATGTTTGATTCATGCCTTTTTCAGTCTTGTAATTCAAACAGTACTTTGAAAATTTTTTTCAGACTTCTAGTTTTAAAATGAAGGTGTAGAAGCAAGCTGCCTTCACTCACCAACAAAAAAATCCAAAACAAATACACAGCTCTGAGATTTTCATCAGCAATAATCCAGAACTCAAATATGAGGATGAGATAGATCCCAGATCCTCAGAGAAGTGAGAAACCTCTGAGCAAACTGTAGAACTGGACTTCCAGGTCTATGACACTCCTGCACTCACATTTGCCCAGCTACAAGTGCAAAAAAAAAAAAAAAATTCCCCTAACTCATGGTTTCTATTCTGAAAAAGGTGAGATTGAGGTGGTCAGCCAGCTTGCCCACCATCATGGGTTCCTTGACAGGTGGCCAGTCCTTGTCTTAACCCACAGGTAGTGTTGTGACTACCTGAAAGGGATGATGTTCCCCAGGCCAAAAAGAGACAACTAGAAATGCTGGAAATGCAGTCTGTAACACAGCCAAACAGGACACCAAGGTCCAGTGGCTAGGGAGCAGCACCATGCCACAAGAGATATGGTCCACAGGTCCCAGGGGGCACAATTCCCTAGCCGGGCTTCCCACACTTCTAGGAGATAATCCCTTTAGCACTTCCCACATTTGCGACAAGCAGCATTCCAGTCATGTACTAGAATTGAGGTGAACATGGGCTTAAGTCACCACATAGAGCTGAAAGAATGCAGTTACCAAGAAGTTAAGATTGGCTAAGCAAACATATTCAATAAAAACCAAAACAAGCCAGACAGAGAAAACTGGAATAAATAACTAATCTTTCAATAGACATAGATTTGTATCCACAAAAAACATCAGCCAACAGGGAGCAATGACTTCTCCAAAAGGACAAAGTGGAAATCCAGTGATTGACCATAATGAGATGGCGATTTGTAAGCTCCCTGACCAAGATTTAAAAATAGCAGTTTTAAGGAAACTCAGTGGTCTCCAAGATAACAAAGAAAAGCAATCCAGAAATTTATCAGAGAGATTTAATAAAGACATTGAAATAACTTTCAAAAACCAACCAGAAACCTTGTAACTGAGAAATACATTTGATGAACTAAAGAATTAATTAGAGGATCTCAACAGCAGAATGGATGAAGCAGAAGAAAGCATCAGAGAGCTTGAAGACTGTCTATTTGAAAATACACAATCAGAAGAGAAAAAGGAAAAGAAGAATGAGAAGGAATGAACTTTAGAAATGAAATTTTTAGGAATAGAAAATTACTTCAAAAGACCAAATCTAGGAATTCAAGCCAGATTGAATGTATGAACTGTGGAAGGATGGCAAAAATGTTACACTCAATAGAGAGAGAGAAGGAATTGAACAAGAGCAAGGGGTAGAAAACTTATTCAAATAAATAATAGAAAGCTTTCTATACCTAAGAAAGAAAAATATGAGGCACAGGAAGCTCTGAGAATACCAAACAGATTCAACCCAAATAAGACTTCCCCAAGGCGAATAATACATTCTCAAAGATCAGCAACAAAGAGAGGATCCCAGAATCAACTAGAGGAAAGAGGCTCATCTGATGAAAGAATTCCCAATGGGAACCACACAGGCCAGCAGGGACATGTTCAAAGTACTCAAAGGAAAGAAAACTGCCATCCAAAAATATTATATCCAGCAAAATTATCCTTCACATATGAAGGAGCGATAAAGTCTTTTGCAGATCAACAGAAGCTGAGGGAATTTGCTCCCACTAGGCCTGTCTTACAAGCAAGGGATTCTTCAATCTGAAGGAAAAAAACACTAACAAGCCACAAGGAAAACTTTGTCCAGAAACTGAATCCCTGGGCAGAAGCGTCTTCATCCTTGCAAAGGAGCCACTCCATCACTTCTCTGCTGTTTCTGTCTGAGTCGAGAGAGCCAAGTTTTACTTTTTCTAGAGATTCCCTTTTCCATCATCCCTATCCGTTCCCCAGAGGTCCCTGTCCTTGTCACTTTCTCCTTTCCTGATGGAAATGTCCTTTATATTGCGGCCATACAAGCCCAATGGTTGTCGCCCATTTAGAGATATTTTCCTCCCTCCCCTGAATGCTTGCTCTCTACTCTGTTACACGTACCTCAGAAGTTCTGGTGGAAAGCAAAGACTTGGACTATTCAGATGATTTCTTAAGCACTTACTGCAGTCACAGCCCATATTAGAAGCCTTCCTAGGGAATTTTAATACTTTATGTATATATTCAGTTTTTCTATACTTACCAAAATAAGAATAAAATTGGAGCCCCACATAAAACTAACAGCAGTGATTATTGATGATTTTGTCGCTGTGTTCTGTTGGCCGTGTTGGATGTGATTTCTCATGCAGTAGCTTCATTCATCCACTCATTCACTGGTTAATTCACTTACTGATCTTTATGGAGTGGGCGGGCACTGTGCTGAACCCTAGGGTTACAACGAGGAATAATTCTTTTTTTTTTTTTTTCCAGAGTCCAAGCATTCTTTAATAGACATACTCTTATTTGACAATGTGAATGTTACTTTCTTTGCAATATTATTATTAATACTGCTTAATATTTTGATGCAGTAATCATCTGTTTTCTTTTTTTTATTATTTTTTATTGAGTCATAGCTGCTGCATACAATAATTCAGTCATGGGGTACAGTGTGAGGGCTTCACATACAATCGGAGATATTTTTATCAACCTGATTGATATAACATTCATGATATTTTCTCATTTACTATGTGAAAACATTTTTGACCCGTATTTATTTTCTTGA